>JAHHFK020005413.1:0-157209 GCA_024533555.2 Aedes koreicus
GCGAAGTTCTGGCGAGTTTGGCGAATTTGCTTCCTTCGGTACAAAAACAACATCGTTGGCTTCGTACCACTCCATCGCCAGTTTCGCGTAATGGCACGATGCTAGATCCAACCAAAACAGAGTTTCACCCTCGTGGGACCGGAGGAATGGTAGCAGGCACTGCTGGAGGCATTCTGTTTTACATATTTGGCCGTTGATGGTGCCGGTCGTTATGTACGGCATGCTGAATTTGCCACCCCCACAGATCGCCAGCCTCACCAAGTACTTCTTGGCAAATTTGTCGACCTTCTTCTTCCGGAACTTTTGCGGAACATTTAGGCGGGACTAGCCAACGATAAACTCCAGGCTGGAGATTTGCTTGGAGTCCGCTTTAATTTACGTCTCGTTTCGATGCATTTTGGCTGCACCAACTACTCGCGGTACAGCTCATTGGTGCGGGATTTGGCCACCATATTCTGTTAATCGGTTCGGTTAGGCGCCTTCCTTACCTTGAAGACTTGAAGTCCGGCCCGCTTCATTGTCTGCCGGACGAAACAGTTGACCTTCTTGGCCACGTCCCGAATCGAATGGTTCGGATTGCGCTTGAAGTAATCCCTCACCTTTCTTGCGTTCACGGGGTCAGTCGTCTTTGCTTTTCTTCCGCTGCCAGCTCGCCGCTGGGTCGTCTGGGTACCCTTGAATGATTTTACCACAAGGGACACGGTCGAATTATCGATTCCCATCTGTTTCGCGATCCACCTGTGGAACTGGCCTGGATTTTCCACGACTGCGCCCATAATTTTTTGCCGAAGCATTTCTTGCTTGGAAATCATCTCGAAAACCACTTGTGACGAAACATGTTAGTATTACACGCTAAACTAGTTTTACATAAAATTTCATCAATTTTTACCCATGCAATGAAAAGTTAAACACAACTGAAAGTGTTGCATTTTTTTTCGAGTACAATCGGTATGCTTCCCTGCGGAACATCTTTGTTGTTCAGCGAAACACGAAATTTCCTATTTGTAAGACAGTTCTTAAGCATATTTACCATGATGAATCCTGGGGAGTGTGAGCTTCTTTAGTGGAATACCTGCAACTAGAAAATGAGAAGAAAGATTAGTAATTTCCATTTAATTCCAACTACCTTCATTGCTTATCTTGACAGATACGCGTATTTCGTCTACAATGTGCAAACACGACACTGAAGAAGTCTGCACATTGTAGACGATTAAAATTACTAATCTTTCTTCTCATTTTCTAGTTATATTTACCAGAAATATAGAAATATTTTACCGTTACAGCTTGTACTGTCGAAAGCCTTCTCGACATCAAGAAGTACCATGGCAAATGATTTCGATAAAGACTTGTTCCGTCTGAGGTTGTTAGTGACTCTGGATTGTATGAGTACAGATAAACGACCACGTTGAAAACCAAACTGTTCATCAAGCAAGATGTTGTTTGCTTCGGTAGACGCAACTAGCCGGCACACAGTGGGACGAAATGAAAAAAAGTGGGACATGGGTATTTGCGGCGAAACTATTAGGTGTGGCCCATTGATGTCTTCTAGAATGCTTCTAAATTTTTTGAGTACTTTATTTTTGTGTTAACAAATTTGATTGAAGGGGTGTATACACCTAGATAAAACAAACTAACTTTTTTATTTCTGGTTCAAATCGTTTACCATCTATGAAAACATTGTAGATTAGGTCATTTCATGAAACTTTGTAGAAAACAAAAACTTTATATCTCTCAACTGGACGAAATTATAGGATGAAAAAGGAATGAAAAATGTAATACCCCCTGAAAACTGGTTTTTTACCATAACTTTTTAATTTGAATTTTTTCTATTTTTTTAATGTTCTACAAAGTTTTTGGTATTTTAAAAATACACTTTTTTGTAGTAGATTGCTAATCAATATCTCTTCATTTAAAGGATTGACGTCAGTTTTAATACATTTTTTAAGCTATCTTCGAGGATGTGTAGATTAAAGGGTGTCCACGATGAAATTGCCACACACAAAATTGATTCGCAAAATTCGAGTTTTCATCCGATTGCCATCAAATTTTCAGGGATTGAGAAATAACTATCAAACTTCATTTTACCATTTTACTCGTATTTTATTCACAGTCCATACGCAAATGCCCGCACCTTGGCCTTAACCCCGGCCATAAGATTCTGCACAACCTGTGAATCAACCGTTTTTTGCATGTAAACCCATACTTTCTTCAGTTCCTCGACTGTCTTCACTACCTTAGGTCGTTTAAGAAGGTGCTGCTTCATAATCGCCCAGTACTTCTCGATGGGGCGGAGCTCCGGAGTGTTGGGAGGGTTGAACATTTTCGGCACGAAATTGACCTTATTGTCCGCATACCACTTCAGCACGTCCTTGGAGTAGTGGCATGAGGCCAAATCCGGCCAGAAGATTGTTGGGACGTTGTGGGCCTTCAGGAGAGGAAGCAGCCGCTTCTGGAGGCACTCTTTTATGTACACCTGTCCGTTCATCGTGTCCTGGGTCACGAAAGGTGCACTCCGCTTCCCGCACGTGCAGATGGCTTGCCAAACCAGGAATTTCTTCGCAAATTTGGACATCTTCTGAGTGCGGACATGCTCCGGAACGCTGAACTTATCCTTGGCCGTGAAAAACAGGTTGCCGAGGATCTGTTTGAAGTCGGCCTTCACATATGTTTCGTCGTCCATGATGCAGCATTCAACTTTCGTCAGCATGTTGAGGTACAACTTCCTGGCACGGGTTTTGGCGGACTTGTTCTGCTTCTCGTCGCGATTAGGAGCCTTTTGTACCTTGAACGTTCGAAGCCCAGCCTTAGTTTTGGCCTTCTGGACAAAACTTCGGCTTAGGTGCAGCTTCTTAGCCACATCCCGAACGGAGGCGTTCGGATTTCGGTTGAAGGCCCCAACTAAGCGGTTGTGATTTTTGGTGTTGTACGGAATACTTTTTCCTTCACTTCTGGGCTTCCGATCGGTGGTCAACCGTTCCTCGAACCGCTTAATCACTCGCGACACCGTGGAATTCGCGATTCCCAACGTTTTAGCGATGGAACGATGCGAGAGATCCTTGTTCTCGTGATGAATGCGCAAGATTTTATCACGCACGAGCTGTTCTTTCGACTCCATTTCCGCGAGTTTTGATCACAGGACTTTAAAACTTGCAGGATGTAAATAATGCACTATGAACTAAATTCACCCAAATTTTCATTAAATTCTACCCAACGGTTAAAAAGTTAGAGCAATTTCATAGTGTGGCAATTTCATCGTGGACACCCTTTATAGGTTAGCAGGTATTAGCAGCTTTCTTTAACGTAAGTTTATTCAGCAACTGATACACTTTAAAATGATATAAAAATTTATGGGGGGGGCGGAGAGGACCCCACCAAATTTTTTAAAAATAAATTAACTTTTTTTTTTATTTTGTTTTGTTTTATCGTTGCCGGGGTATGTTTGTGTTTTTTTTTTTGTTTGGGTGGGTTGGTGGGGGGGGGTGGGGGGGGGGATGGAACGATGGATACGACCATTTGCTCCGTGTTGTCGAGTTGACCATCTTCGGTGGATGGATGCGTGAAGGTACTGCAACCTTAAAATGCGTGATGGTGCATAAAAGTTCAAACATTTTTAAAGGTTTGCCGTATTTATATGCGAGAATTTTTAGCGAAATAACATTATTAACAAAAGAGATCATAGCAATTTCTCGTCTTGACTTCAGTGATTCAATATCAATTAACATGCAACGAGACTCTGACGAAGGAATAGGAAATGAATTCCAGCCTAGTTTTCTAAGAGCAAATAACAAAAATTGTTTTTGTACAGATTCTATATGGCTCAATATTCGAGAATAGATCTTACGTACATTACATAAAGTGTTTTGATCGTATATGTCAATAATCTCCTTTTCGAAAGTTATGCACCGTCACTCATATTCATCTTGCGGAGATCACTCACCATTGCTCAATTTTACGCCGGAACTCATATCATTCGGGAAAATTTTTGGGATTAGATAAAACGAATACCAACAAATCTGCCCATACAAACTTCAAACTGATTGTGCACAGTCAGTGTCAAACTAAACGAGTTCACATTTTGGGCGGCTTGTTAGGACTAAATTTGAAATCGTTTAAGCATAATAAAGCGAAAATATTAAAATTGGCATCAGTCTACGGTTTACATTGATGCTTGCTACGAGCGCTGGCAAGCAAGTGCATTACAATAAACTAGCACGAATTTCAGTTTTTTTCGAAAATCGATATTCTGTTCCTTTTTACACTAAGTTCACTAGCACTTTACTAACTGTGTTACACATTTACTTTCGCTACTAAACCTCCACTAGTGCAAATAGTTTATTAAAGAATGTGCACACCAAAAAGTAGTCGTCGGAAATGCCCCAATGCAGTCTTCTCCGTGTACGCTTTGCTAATCCGATCACTACTACATGAATATTAATGTATGTGTGCTATGATGAAGACGTCGTTTGGCTACAGTAACCTTTATTCAGTAAAATGGCGTCGAATCAAGAACGCGTGCGCGAGGCAATTTTGCACAAAAGAGTGCAAAATCCAGATATGTCGCACGGCGATATTGCCAAGTCATTAGAAATCGCAAAATCGACGGTTACTAAAGTGCTAAAAAACTTTCAGCAGCGCTTAACTTTAAAGAGAAAGGTCGGTTCCGGAGGTAACCATGATTCTCGTTTTGTCGCGGAGAGGAAGAAAGTGATTAAAGAATTTAAGAAGAAACCGAATATCTCCGTCCGTGATGTGGCGAAAAAAGTGAAAATGTCTCCATCGTTCGTCCAGAAAGTGAAGAAAAGTGCAGGCTTGAAATCATTCAAAGTAGGTGTTGCTCCAAATCGTAACGACAGCCAGAACAAGAGCGCAAAATCTCGATCGAGAAAATTATATGACACTATGCTGAAGGAACACGACTGCATAACATTGGACGACGAAACATATTGCAAAGCTGACTTTAAGCAGATACCGGGACTACAGTTTTATACCTCGTTGCAAAGAGGAAATGTTGCTGATCGTTTTAAGCAAAAAAAAATGTCGAAGTTCCCAAAAAAATACCTCGTATGGCAGGCTATATGTGGATGCGGTCTCAGAAGCGACATCTTCATCACGACTGGCACTCTAAATGGACAAATTTACGTAAAAGAGTGTCAAAATAAACGACTGTTGCCGTTCATTCGGGAACACAACGGTTCGGTGCTGTTCTGGCCTGACCTGGCATCTTGCCACTATGGAAAACTGGCTAAGGATTGATACATTGCTAATGGTGTAAATATTGTCCCAAATTATTGCAATCCGCCAAATTCGCCAGAACTCCGTCCGATCGAAAAGTATTGGGCTCTGGTCAAGAGGAATCTTCGAAAAACGAATAGCGTAGCAATTGATGAGAAAAGCTTCAGGCGTAACTGGCAGAAAGCTGCAAAATTGGTGACGGATGACACTGTGCAAAAACTGATGGAAGGTGTCAAACGAAAGGTGCGGGCATTTGGATATAACAGGTCAAATTGACTTAACTGTATATGTTTTATATTTGTATTTTTATGAAGTCTTAAATAAATGATTCACTTTTGATTTTCTCATATTTTCCATTTAATACCACTAATTTCCCGTTGACTACTTTTTGGTGTGCACATTCTTTAATCCGGTATTTTTTCCTTCTATTATCATTTCCTATACTCAAACATTCGCACCTGTGGCTTTAAGTGACTAACTTCTAATGAATCAACATTGTTTTCAATCAAATTCCAATTAGTGTCTACCCAAAGGCCCATGGCAAATTTTCTCCTTCCCAGTACAACTATCATCCAAGTGAGCGATAGCATCTTCCAGCCAAGTCACATACATGTGGTCTATGAATGATTAATCATCAAACATATGGACAGATTAGCAGATCGTAGCAACCCGGTGCCGCGTAATTGACATTAAATCATCACCAGCAGCTCCACGTTTCGGGGACAAAGTATGACAACAAACGGACATGGCATGTCTATGCGTGTAAAGTCCCGTACCCACCTAGCATGCCTTGGATCGTTCATCCATCAACAGCAAAGATCTTACTGATGATAAGCTTTGGTTTCCGAGTTTATTGCTTTCAAGTTACTAAGGCTTGCTTCATTTAGAGTTGGAACAAACTTTTGCTCATATTGTGGCGCTCCTGGTGGACGGATTTGGAAGATCTTGGCGCCCACGTGTCGGGAATTTTTTCAGCTTCACGTATGTATTTTTGACATTCCGCAAATCGACTGTACTTTGTAAACAATCAACATGGAAGCCGAAAGAAGGGAAAAAATTGTGCACAGTTATTTGGAAAATCCATTGTGGTCTGCATCTAGGCTAGCTAAACAGCTGAAATTGCCCAGAAATACCGTATGGCGCGTTATCAAACGGTATAAGGAAACATTGACGACGATTCGGAAGCCTCAAGCCAATCGTCGGAGTGGAACTGTCGACCGGAAACTGCGTGGTAAGATTTTGAAGACGATTAAGAGGAATCCCAATCTGTCGGACCGTGATTTGGCCAGAAAATTCGGTGCTGCCCATAGTACCGTGAGGAGAACTCGACTCCGGGAAGGAATCAAGTCGTATCGAGCTAGCAAACAGCCAAATCGGACCATAAAACAGAATAGTGTGGCCAAAATCCGTGCTCGGAAGCTATACGACCAGGTGCTGACCAAGTTCGACGGGTGTCTTCTGATGGACGATGAAACCTATGTCAAGGCTGACTTCGGGCAAATCCCAGGTCAAAAATGTTACTTGGCAACGGCTCGGGGGGATGTTCCAGCCAAATTTAAATTTGTTTTTGCCGACAAATTTGCACGAAAATTCATGATTTGGCTGGGCATTTGCAGCTGTGGCAAAAAAACGAAAGTTTTCGTTACAAATAAAACAATGACGTCGGAACTATACCAAAAAGAGTGTCTCCAAAAACGAATTTTGCCGTTCATTCGATTCCACGACCATCCCGTAATGTTTTGGCCAGATTTGGCAAGGTGTCATTACAGCAAAGTCGTTCAAGAATGGTATGCAGAGAAAGGGGTCCAGGTTGTTCCGAAAAACCTTAACCCACCCAACTGCCCCCAGTTCCGCCCTATTGAGAAATACTGGGCAATCATGAAGAGGAGACTCAAGGCAAAGGGAAAGGTTGTCAAAGACATCAATCAGATGAAGACCTGGTGGAATAAGATAGCTAAAACGATGGACGAAGAAGGTGTGCGCCGCCTAATGAGCCGTGTTACAGGAAAAATTCGAGAATTCCTTCGAAACCGTGACGAATAATTTTATCCGTATTTTTTCTTAAAAGAATGAAGAAAACGCTACATTTTTATAAAAAAAGATCTTGAATTCAATAATAAATAACTGAAATACAGGCAATTGTTTTTGTTCCAATTCTATCTGAAGCAAGCTTTAGGATCAAATAACCTTTCACTATTCAAAAGTCAGTTATGGAAAGATTATAGACATTTTCATTTTAATCTTCTCCTTATTCTTTAACCGAAACTTAAAATCTAGGACAGATAGGGTAAACACATCCTTCGTGGAGGATTTTCATTAACATGATATATTTGAGTGATGATTTAATCATGCCTGAACAAAGTTCACTTTCGTGATTTTCTAAAACAAAAATCATTGTAAATAATTAATGTCCTTAAAAGTTTCGCTTTTTTACGTTTACAGTGGTTCTACTAGCACTAAAATGGTGGGTCCAAAAAAGGAAGTGGATTATCCTACAATTGGACCTGTTCCAACCTGTTTTCTTATTTTTGTATGAAATTTGAACTGAATTCTGTCAAGTGCCGAATGTTAACTACATATTGTGAATACGTTATTGTCGATTTAATTTCTTTTATTTAAAATAAGACAGTTGATTGATTGGCTTTATTATCGAGACTTTCAGCCTGTGGATGCAACGCAAATAGGACAGTACTAATACCTCCACTAATGGTACATCTACCCTATGCTGATGAATTATTGACAATTCCATCGAAGCCAACAACTCTAAGTACAGAGATTTGTTCCTGAACAATGAATGTTTACGATTCCATGCGGGTCTACTACATTGGAAGGTCCACATGAAGCAGAAACCAGTCCCTTTAAATGCACCCTTTTCGTGACGCGGAATGTTAAAGTTTATTGACTCGTTGACCTTATTTTACCACCATCGGCCGTTGGCGGTCGTCTCAGGCAGGCTTGCAACAGTCAATGATGGGGAAGCCCTACCCTTTACCTCTTGTATATATCCTGTTTCCTGTACGAACTTTCGATATCCAGCCCTGCAGGTTATGAGCAAAACAGGTACCGTAAGCCAGGGGTGAGTTGATTTCTACGCAAGAAATGACAAACTAACGTTCTTTTTCGATAGGCTATGTGGTGTCTACTAATCTGTGACGCATAATGATCATTTACACATTAATGATCAATTTGCCTCCACTTTACGGTTTAGCCTTTTTTTATATAGGTTTATGGAGAATGCAACTCGACAATAGCGATGAAATGGTGGAAAAGCCTAATGATTGTTTGTGAGCAAGCGGCGAACGAACCTAACAAAAAACCTCCTCCTCGCCTGACTCTACTAGAGTCAAGCACGACCAAGATTTATATCGATCGATCCTGACCCATTCCGTCTAGGTACATAGGTCTACATATCGTGGGAACCAGGAATAATGACACAAAAAGAAAGCTCCTACGCTTTCCTCCATCGCTGTTTGGTATACTGATTTTATCTCGTTTTCCACATTATAAATCCACACAAACGTACCACATTTTTCGGCTCAGAAAAATGCCTTCACTCCCATGGCATAAACAAAACACAAATGTACAACACATTACTCATTCAGGTTTTAACGAAACAACGTTTGTGAACAACATTTACACTTTACTATTCGACAGGCGACCGTCAACAGCATCATATGTGACATGAGTTTTTCCCACACTCCCTCACGCACTGCTTGCTAGGATGATTTCGAGGATAACAGAATATCTCTGTCACCACCGTCGACATCGCGTTCGTCGTCAGATTGCCAGATATATTACCCAGACATAAACTGGCACGTCTGTGCACACATTTGTCCAAATTCTGCACGGTTGGTGCCATTCGTGCGCGGGGAAGTGTGAAGAAGTGTGAATAAGGTGAATAACGAACCACACGTGTGCCTCCCCCAAAGAGTGGAGTAGTAAACAAGATGCTCGAATCGTATACAGGGCATATCTGAAGCCAACCAACGATGAACTGCTTCTCTTCTTGAGAGTTTAAGTGCAGTATTCAGATGGAGACGAAAAAAATGGAATCGTGTATCCAGTAGGGTGATTCAAAATATCGTTTCACATCCACCCGACTCAATCGATTTCAAATAAGGTCCTGATGCCTCTCTTAATTGGTTGCGCACTCGAACTGAACTTTCCATGGGAATTACTGTGGGAAAACCAAACTTTTCGTTTTCATCCTGCTAGTTGTTCGGTTGGATGCCATATGAAATTGTTTGCTATCTATGCATACGGGAAGTTCTCAGCTTCAATCAGTAGTCAAAAAGACTCATCGGCATTATTAGAAATTAATTAATTAGCGAAATGATGTTATTGAGCAGTGCACCGTCAACTACTCAGCAAGTAACAACATTAGTATGACTGGTACAAAGAATGAATCCAAAACCTAAGCTATTATGTCATATAGCATGCAAGCAGTGTTGACTAGAAAGCTGTCGATCATTAATATCAGAAAAATATTCCCGCACAAATCAATTAAAAATTAATTAAATTGAAGGAACGATTTTTCGTAAACACATATGGCAAACACTCCCAAACATAAACACGCCGAAGAGTTAGGAGGATAAGAACAAAAGATTTGGTTTTCTCATACGAATTCCCATAGAAACTAGTGAAGCTCGAGTTTGCATCCGATTGAATTCAAATTGGGGGGTCCATGTGGTCCATGTGGGGATTGTCAGGACCTGATTTGAAATCCATTCGAGTGGGGTGAAGCTGAAACGATAATTTGAACCACCCTAATTGCCAGCGCACACTTTCCGGAAGACACTGTCATTTTGTCATCAAGTGCGAGAAAAAAAAATACTCAAATCCTTATCCGAACTATCACCTTCCATTTTCAGATGTTCAAATACAAAATTGTGACTACACAGAAAGCCATGCTTCGTTACGTGAAAATGCGATGACAAGATCGGAATGATTCTATAGTACATTCCCAAGTAAATTTGTGAACACAATGTGAGAAAGTCTTGAGTGGTAAGAAATAGACTAGTAAATTCAACTGAGGGATGTGATTTTCTTATCAAAGGATATTAGTGCGGTCCTCCATGAACAGCAAGATACAAGCCGCTAGTAAGACACAAACTGATTTATTTGTTCACGTAGAGCTAGCAAAACTAACTAATTTCAGATAACTAGAACATGAGAAGAAATATTAGTAATTTCCATTTAATTCCAAGTACCTTAATTGCTTATCTTGACAGATACGGGTATTTCGTCTACAAGGTGCAGACTTCGTCAGTGTCGTGTACTAACACTGTCGTGTACTCGACACTGAAGAAGTCTGCACATTGTAGATGAAATACGCGTATCTGTCAAGATAATATAGGTAGTTGGAACTAAAGGAAATTACTAACCTTTCTTTTCATTTTCTAGTTACAGGTATTCAACTAAAAAGCTCACATTCGCCAGGATTAGTTTCAGTTAAAAAAAATTGAGCTCTGTGGGTCACAGACTATGACCTATTTGCAATATAACTATAACTATTTGCAAACCGGCCCGGATAATAGAGTTTATGAAAACGAAGTAGGAGACGGTGTTTTAAATTAATAAGGACTGTGACAAACTGAACTAGTAAATTTCAAATACCTGTTACTTCTCCAAAAAAATATTTGAATTATTTAACAGTCATTATAGTTTGTAACATTACTTTAGAAATATTGCAGCTTATTTTAGTTCACTTGCTCTTACTCTCCCATTTCCAGCGCAACTTTGTTCCAACCCCTGCCACGAGATTCACAATCGATGAATTTCACGCCAACTCATCCAGTGTTTGGCAGCACCCTCTCAGAATCTTTGTGAGTGTGTAGACTTTGCATACTTTGTTTTTTCAAAATTTATCTAGACTGCCATTTGAAACGGGCTTAAGTTTTTTGATCGTTTTTTTTTTCAAATCAACATAACTCAAAAAGGACAAGACTTACAAAAAAGTGATGTATGGGTGTTGTTGGAGCCACCCTAGGATTAAGAGCATATCATATATTCCAAATACTCTCATATATTCTCCTGTACTAAATTAAGGGAAACCGCTATCGATCTCGTTCATACCGACTGAAAGACCTTATCAGCAATCTTTCTTCCTTATCACTAGCCTTCTGCTAGTGAGAGAAAATGATCTCGATCTAAATGTCGAGATTTTCTACACAGCTTTGAAATGTGCTGCAATAGATTATATACAAACAGTACAAAATATATCGTTGAACAGAACGCATCTCGTTAGCCTGTTTTCGTTTTCCGCAGTAAGGTGTCGTTTCGGTTATTTCAATAAGTGAAAGAAATTCATTCCGATAGCAAAAAGTGTCCTTCTAACTCCACCGCGATTACAGGTGTCTTTTAGAAAATAGTAAAAAAAAAATGTAAAAATTGTGAAATCGATTTTTACACGCTAAAAAGATATATTTTAAAACTTAAAGTCAATTTTCAAAAAATGACTATCTTAGAATTGGACGAAATTTTTTCTTAATAAAGGCAATATAATTGTCTAAAAAACAATTTTTTTTGTCCTATTTTTACCGTTTATCACGCCTACTCGTCTTTTAATTTGATCCTAAAACCTCACAGAAGCCAATTAAATTCAATTATAATGACAATTTGGATTTTTAAGGGTCTTTGAATGTCTGAAAAATCAAGGCTACCATTTGGAAAGGGCTTATTTTTAAAGTTTTTTTTTTTTTTTGAACTTTAGTGATAATACAATTAAATCAGGTTGTTGATCCTGTTTATTATCAAAACTTTGAAGTATATTACAAGAAAGACAATTAACTGGAAAACAAAAGCTTTATCATAATATCTGAAGTATTGACCCATGACTCAGTAGCAGTTCAGTTGTTTATATCAAAATTGCTAGATTTCATTTAACTAAATTCAATATATTGCTCAAAATTATTTTCATGTCAGATGGAGTAGCGGCCCATTGTAAGAACAAAAGGAACGTTGCCAGCTTGTGCAATTTCAAGTCCAAGTATGGATTGGAAGCAGAATGGCACTTCGTTGCAACGTCCCATGGGTCTATTTGATGCTATTGTTGGTACTCTCAAGCGAATGGCAAAGAGAGCAAGCTTTGCTCAAGATTGTGGAAACACAATCAAAACTCCTCGGGAACTATATGACTGGGCAGTTGAACAGTCAATTAAAAGTATTTCAAAACTGAATTTCTGATTCATATCAGCTGAATAGTATGCAAAAATGTCAGAAGAACTTATATAGCCACGTAAAGACAATATCTGATACACAGACTCATTGCTTTGTACCTATTTCAGAAAATCAAATCTACGCTAATAGGGTTTTCTGATTCAAAGCATAACCCAAAGAAATTTACTTTGTAAGGAGTGTATCGAAAATAAGCTATCCACAAACTTTCTTTCAAATTATGTTGAAAACCGATATTTTATTCATACAAAAAATTGATCCTTTATTGTACGAGGTTAAACTTGAACATAATGAAGACCGGATGAAATTTAAGTTATTCCTTCACGAATTTTCGAACTTTGGATCGAATGCTCTTCATCAAGTTCCGGACAAGTGTTGCGTCGCATTTTTTGGACGCTTGAGCCAAATTTTTTTGAACTCCAGCTGCCTTACCAGTCTTCTTGAAGACCCTCTTCACGATTGCCCAGTAACGTTCGATGGGTCGAAGCTGAGGGCAATTTGTTGGATTGATATTTTTCTCAACGAAATCTATACCCTTTTCCGCAAGCCAATTGAGAGTGGTTTTGACATAGTGAGCCGACGCTAAATCCGGCCAAAACAGTGGAGGTGTACTATGCTTCTTATATAAAGGCAACAATCTCTTCTGGAGACACTCAGATCGATAGATTTCCGCATTTATAGTTCCGGTAGTGTAAAAAATGGTTGACTTCAAACGACCGAATTTCTCCACTTGAATCGACCTGTCCGCATCGCTCACATCCTCTCCAACGACGGGTTTTTGAGTCCTCCTTTACATAGGTCTCATCGTCCATCAAAACGCATGCATCCGGACGCTGCAAAAAGACGCAAATACAATTTCCGGGCCCTTGTTGCTGCTCGCTTCTTCTGTTCTGCACTTTGTTTCGAGATTTTCTGCTTCTTGTAGGTCTTCAGGTGGTTTCGACTCTTGATACGCTGGATCATTCCGACACTCGTCCCTGCTTTTTTGGCCAAATCACGTATTGATATTGATTTGTTCTTCATAATTAGAGATACCACTTTCTGCTCCAGTTTCGGGTTGGAAGAACCGGGTTTTCTGACTCTTCCTGGTAGCTCACCCAAAGAATAGTGTTTCCCAAACTTATTAATGATGGTTTTAACACTCGCATGATGAATTCCAAACCGCTTCGCCAATTTTCGCAAATTAATACCCTTCTCACTTAGCCATGTGTCCAGAACCTTAATTTTCACTTCCTTTTCAATACGCGACATTTTGAAAACGCAGAATTTGAACCGAACAAACAAGTAAACAAAAGAAAGCTGACAGTCAAACGCACAGCATGCAGTGTTCAGAGCATAAAAAACCATCACAAATACATGCGTACAACGCAAATGTATGTGGATAGCTTATATGCGATACACTCTTTATGTGACAGATTTATAAATAAAATATATGAAGCTATGTTAATTACTAATACGTGAAAATGTACATATAAAAAATAAATAAAATAAAACCCTTACCAAGCAAAAACCTACCTACATAAACAGTATTTCGAAAATTCTTACAACGTCATATTTGAATCGTCTTTAAATGGCTATGCATCAAGTCTTATGAAATTAGAATTTTCTAATTTAATTAGACTTGATGCATATCCATTTGAAGACGATTCAAATATGACGTCCGCTATTTTTTTAGATTTATCAGCCGCCCCCTCTATCACCATTTTTCCGATACCTTTTACAGGCGTACTTTAACAAATCTTGACCATCCCTCCACCCCTGCCAAAATATACGAAGCCATATTTGAATCGCCCCTAAAAAATAGGCATATCCGAACAAGCAGTTATGAATGACTTTTACTTAAACGTACACTTTTGGTTCTGTTTTTGACTGATGTAAAGGGAAATATAGTGTCATTTGACCCTTTTTAAATGTTAGTCTAGATGATTATTGTGTTTTGCAAAGATGTTCAAAACATTAAATTCTTTATAACTGCTAAACTTTATTGGATTCTATGATGATTGGATGTTGAATACCATAACTAGCCGAGTTTGCGTGATACACGGTAAAAACTAGGACATGAAAAATTTGTTGTTAGAAAAACTTTTTTTCCTTAAAAGTGCCCATCTTGCAATGTATGGCGAACTTTTAGACAATTATATTGCCTTTATTAAGAAAAAACTTCGTCCAATTCTAAGATAGCCATTTTTTGCAAATTGGCTTTAAATTTTAAAATAAATTTTTTAGCGTGTAAGAATCGATTTTATTTTTACAAATTTTTTCATAAAAGTTAAAACGATTTTCTAAAAGTCACCCATACATCACTTTTTTGTTAGCCTTGTCCTTTTTGAGTTATGTTGATTTAAAAAAAAACGATCAAAAAACTTAATCCCTTTTCAAGTGGCAGTCTAGATAAATTTTTAAAAAACAAAGTTTGCAAAGTTGCTTGATAAGACATACTCTACACACCCACAAAGTTTCATTGGGTTCTGAGAGGGTGCTGCCAATCACGAAGACGAGTTGGCGTGAAATTCGTCATGAGACACACAAAAATGATCACCCAAAATTCATTTTAAATCGGATACTTCTCAAATTTGTGGGGATTAGATAACTATATATTAGCTATGTGCTATGTATTTATTTATTGAATTTCCTCCCCCAAACTGAATGCTCGTACATTTCTCTTAACACTGCTCATGAGATCTTGCGCGAGGCTTTGTCCATCTTCCTTACACAATTTCTCCCAGTTTTTCTTCAAAGCTTCGTCGGTTTTGAATGTTTTTCCGCTTTTCTTCAACTTCTTCTTCATTATCGCCCAAAACTTTTCGATCGGACGAAGTTCTGGTGTACTTGGCGGGTTCGCCTCCTTCGGGACCACATTAATGCCCTTCGCTTCGTACCAATCCATTACAGGCTTGGCGTAATGGCACGAAGCGAGATCCGGCCAGAACAGCGTGGGACCACGGTGAGAGCGGAGGAAGGGCAGCAAGCGCTTCTGCAAGCATTCCTCTCGATAAATCTGTCCGTTTATGGTGCCGGTTGTTACGAACGGCTTGCTGTACCGTCCGCACTCGCAGATCGCCTGCCACAACAGGTACTTCTTCGCGAATTTGTCCATCTTTTCCTCTTCCGGGAACTTTTCCGGAACCTCCATGCGGGACGTACCGACAAAAAACTCAAGGCCGAGGATTTGTTTAGTGTCCGCCTTGATTTAAAAATCATGATACAGTACTGGCAGAAATAAAGTGCTCACCAGCTAAAAAATGATTGCCATTATTATACCAATTTTGTATTGATGCAAAAATATAAAGTCTATTCGACCAAAATGCAGCTTTTGTATAGCATTATCATTCTGTTTATTCAAAATCATGATTAAGTTTGTATAGCTTAGTTTCTGATGTATCATATGCATGTGAATGTTTTTCCGCCTGGCAGAAAAAAAGTGCTCAAAACCGACATATAATTTTCTTGAGTGCATCTTGCATGGCATTGCCTACCAAACTGTCACAGCACATTCAGCCTATCAGAAGGTGTCGAGCACTGTTTGTTTTGGTTCTGTTCGCGCCGGTTCGGATTTCGTTTGAATGTTGAAAATGGATTCGAAACAAATTAACCTATCCGTACGAAAATTAATTGTGAGGGACTGTCAACAGCAAATATCTATGCGTAAAATTGCCGTCAGATATGGAGTGAGTTATTCTGGTGTTCGCAAAGTTTGGAAAAAGTTTCAGGAAACCGGATCAGTAGCTGATAGACATGGACGCGGGCGGAAGCGACTCACGACTCCGCGTGAAGACACCAGAATTATTCGTGAAACCAGGAAAAATCCAACAGTTACGAGCCGAGTGATAAAGGAAAATCTGCAGCTGAGTATTTCAGAACGCACCGTGCGCTCCAGGCTTCAGGATGCAGGGTTTAAGGAGCAAATTGGCAGTACGTCGCCCATTGATTCAAAAGAGAAATAGAGTTAAACGGCTAGAGTTCGCTAAAAAATACGCCGAGAAACCAGTTGCGTTCTGGAAACAAGTTTTATGGTCTGATGAGAGCATGCTCGATCTATTTGGAATGAAAGGGCGTTCTAAAGTGTGAGTTAAATCTCATGAACGACTTCTTGACCGGAATGTGCAAAAAACCGTAAAACATGGAGGAGGAAGCATAATGGTGTGGGGGTGTTTTGCTTGGTCTGGAACTGGTAATTTGACTCAAATCGATGGTATAATGACGGCTGATAGGTACATAGACATTATAATGAAAACTTGGAGGAGGAGTCTTTGTTGAAAGTTGGACTGGAAGACAAGTTTATCTTTCAACAAGATAATGATCCGAAGCACACGGCCCGTAAAACCATGACGTTTTTCCGTGGATGTCGCATAAAACTTCTTGAATGGCCACCGCAATCACCAGACTTGAACCCAATTGAAAATCTATGGTCAATTCTCGATCAGCAAGTTGACAAAGGAGAGGTAACAAACAAAAAAAAGCTCTTCGAAGCCCTCGAGTGCGCCTGGCAAAGAATCGACGAGAACCATCTGAAAAACCTAGTTGAAAGCATGCCTCGACGTCTTCAAGCAGTCATCAAAGCTAAAGGAAGTCACACGAAATATTAAATTCAATGTTCTTGGTTTTGAAGTAAACATATCACGGATGAGCACTTTATTTTTGCCACTGAATTAAAAAGTTGTTTTGTTTATTGTTTTGTTAATAAAGTTACATGAATAATTTTTCGTTTGTTGTTTCTCATTTCGAAAGAATTGAAGTCATTCATTTTGACCCAATATGTTACCACTGAATCGCTGCAAATCAAAAAGTTGTATTGAGAAAATAAACATAAACCAACGTGAGCACTTTATTTCTGCCAGTACTGTAGTTATTGGTTGCCAAGGTTGCCACCGTCACCACCGTCACATTCAAGCCAGTGCTGCCCAAATCGAGTAATAAATTATACAAGTTGATGGAAGCTGATGCATTCTGAGCAAACGTGAGTTTCATGATAAAATATGAGCGAAGTTGTTTTATTTTCGTTTTCGCACACAATTTTTGGTATTCCCAACACTCCCTATCTTGGAGAGACAAGAACATCATAGAGTGAGCAAATTTGATCAATCCTGAGTTAATTTGAAGAATAAAGTTACTCACAAAAAATCTGTCTTCCCAACAAACATCAATGTTGAATAACTGTTTGTTCACACAAATTTGGAGAAGTTGTTCAGCTTTTTCTTCTAGAAAACTGAATAACTTCTCTAAATTTGTTTGAACAAGTGGTTATTCGACACTGATGTTTGTTGGGTTGCCCCTTGTGCCAACATGAGCAATTTGCTAACCAACGCCTTGCATATCTTGATTAAAATACCCCCAGGCTATTAACCGTTTCGAAATAGTTGATTATGATTACAACTATTCTATTGAAGTCGTTATCAAATTCCTCGCTTTACCATTACGGGGCAGCAAATGCACCGGATAAGATCAGCAAGAAGATTTACAGTTCATATAATTAAATTTAACCTAATAACCCACATGTTAACACAATCGAACCTTATCCAGCTTAGTAGATCTCGGTGGCACTCGGTTGGTCGGTCGGCAGTTGGTCTGACTGGTCGGCTACCTCGGAGTTCATAAACCAGTGGATCTCCGTCTGTCAAACGGCTCATACTAGACCAGAGACGGTGCATCTCGGATGAGACTAAATAGATCGGAGCAAGCCGAGAGAGAGAGAGACACAGAAAGAGGGAGAGTAATAACAGAGTAGTCTTAGCGATGGTAGTCACGTCTATTGTTTGATGTTTATCTAAAGAGGAAGGCGAGAAGCTCTCGGAATGGTACCTAAGTAGTATACATTTAATTTCACACCCCGCGCGGCCACCTGCTCCCGTTATGGACCACCCTGGGCCCGCGCCGAGATGGGTATTATGGCATCAAGTGCAACTAAACCACGCCGTGCCAAGTACAGTCGAAGAAGAAGCACCAACAGTACCTGTAACGTCATAGACAAAACTCTTAAGTAATTACAAGTTCGCGTTTGCCGGAGGGGCTTGGACCGTGAGTATTTATTTTTATTATATTTCTTACTGCGGGTTGTGCTGTTTTTATAAGCTGCCGTTGCTCTTACTCTTATTCCAAAAAAAAATCTCAATCTCAAATCAACCGCAGCACAAGTGAACCTGTTTCGTCGTCGTCGTCGTCATAGTCTCTCGTGTGTCTGCCCAAGATGGAATTTACATCATCGAACCTTCTTTTTTTCGTAAGCTCTCTTTGTTATTGCTGTTACCAATTCGATGCCGTTGTTAACACACTTCTCGAACTTGGAGATTGTTTCAACTCGTGCCCCCTCCCCTCCCACATGGCGTCGGTGCCGGCTTAAGGCTAGTTAATTGCTTCCGATTTAAACAAATCACGACGGCGACGGTAGCGAGTTGTAGGCCATCTAGCGGTACTTTCACAAAGTTCCCATTTCGTCACTGCACCGATGCTGGAGAGGCCGCGTGGTAAACGTGTTAACAATCGACTGTCAAACGCTTGTCAGGCAATTAAATTGTTTGATAAGCGAGGCAGCAGCTGGGAACGTGACATAACCCGCTCTTAAGATTGGATGATGCGGTTTTCGAGTGTTCAGAAAAAAATGAACATTTGGAATATTCCACCGTGATTGAACGCGTAAGCGAAGAATCGACCCAGCCGGTTTGGAATGGCGACAACTTTTTTTTCATCGGTATCATCGATACACATCGAATCATCGAATCAAAACAGATTCCATGAACCGAAAATAAAAATATCACTTTCGATGATATTTGGGGCAGATAGCTGATAGCTGTTGACGAGGTAATGTTACCGTTTTCCTCGAAATAAACTGGATTCAAAAAATCAAATCGTATTCAACATGAATCAATTGGAATTTAATTGGGAACATTCATTCAGGGAATGATGGACAAGCAAAAATGCGATAAACATTTAAAAAAAATCAAACATGTTACAATATGGGGGAATATGTGGCAGTCATATGGGGCAGTCATTTGAAAATACTATCAAAGAGTTATAAAAATGTCTGTGCCTTCGAACCGATACACGCAAGCGGCATTCGGGACATAAAAATCAGGCAAAAGAGACGTGAAATCAATTCAATCAAACACACCATGGTTGGAGTTCCTACATAGGGTATGTGTACCTTTACGCAGCCCAATATGCAACGATCAATAACATTTTTTTATTATAACTCATGACGTATTTTAGCTGTAAGCGATATTAAACTAGTCACACAGTTGCTTAAATAAGTTTCACGAAAAGTTACACAACTCATTTTATAGAGTCAGAAACTTTTGAACGATATGGATTTAATTTCGGTCTATAAGCACCAATTTGTGCACCAAACTTTGTCGCATTTGATAGATTTATTGCTAAATGAAGTCTTCGTACGGTTTTTTTTGGTCCGATTTTATGATATTAGACGTTGCCAGATGTATTCGCTTTACACAACACCAAATTTCACAAAACAAACTAAATTAAAACTACTTTAAAACACATAAGTGATTTATTGGCCATGCGATAATGAAAATATTATAATTCAATTTACACAGATTTTGTTCCTTTGGAATGTCTTTAGATGAGCCATTTGAAAAATAAACATTTCCATTGCAAATTTTACCAATGACAACATTTTTAGTTATCAATACAACAGGCCATGGTTGGGAACGTGGAAAAAATATGGTCCTAACATTGGGTCTATGGCTTTCTTGTTAAATCATTGTTATTTTACCTATGTGACCTGTTAGTTTATAACGTGTCATTATTTTCCGTACATCTAGGCTGCATTATTTGGTTTATCAGTACAATGTAGCCAAATTTAGATCATTCGAAGATCGTAGAGATAATCTGTTCAGCTTAACCAGTGAAATCATGATTCCGAAAAAGATAAGAAAATCGCAAAGTTTGCGGGATCGAACAACATTAATTGATTTATAATGTCTCAACTGCTTCGAATTAAATCGGTTATTCTGATAGCAGCATAGTTTTGTTGATTATCGCTGAATTAATGACATATTTGGTGAAAAAGCTTAATGAATTAATCCAAAATCATTAAATAAAATAAGTATGTATGAATGAATAATTGATTAAAAAACTAAATGAAGACATAAATAAACATATAATTAAATAAATGACAGCGTCGGTGAAGTAGTGGTTAGTGTTGATGCCTTGTTGTTGTTGTTGTTTTGTTTCTGTGTTACTTTTAGCCTTATTTGTATTATTCGTTTGTTCATTAGTTAATTGTATTTTTATTCATGTATAATGTTATATATTTATTTATTAGTTGGTAATTGTTTATTTGTTTGGTTGTAAATGTTTTGTGTATGCCATATTTACGTGATATTCAGCGTGTCATGCCAGGGAGACGACCTGGACCCCACATATTGAACCCATCAACACATCGGCAGATATAAGAGATCATAGATTTTCCGCATCAGAAAATCCCAATGGCGCTTACTGGGATTGATGATCAATAAACATTCGTAAATTCACAATCACCTCCCAAACAATAAATAATAAAAATTTAAATATTAAAAAAAGTGAAACAATTAATAAATAAATAAGTAAATAAAAAATTATAACATATGAACAAATAAATCTTTAGAAAAATATCAGTAAATATCTATAAAAATATGCTGAGCCGATCTAGCTGAAGCTGAAACGATACTAAGTTAAGATAACTCAACAACTACGAAAATCTATTATAATGTAAAAAATATATAAACGAATGCAAAATAAAGTGTTTAACATGAAGTTACATGAATAAATTAAAAAAAAGTGAATAAATAAATTAAAAATTCAAGACTTTGGAAAGAAAGTAAAGCATTGGTCCTGGCCCATGTGTCGATGGGTCCAAGTCGTCTCCATGGCGTGACGAAAAAGCCTGATTTATATAACACGTAAATAAGAAACAACAACAATAACAATCATTCAAAAGTTAAAAAAAAAAACAAACTATTATTTAAACACTATAAATGAATAAATGATTGAAAAAATATCAAAACAAATCAAAACCTAATGAATAAATTACTTAATTAACAAACAAAAGAATGAATGAGTCTTAAAATCAATAACTAAATTGAAATTTAATGAAAAAAATACACATTGACGTATAGTCATTTAAGCACCTAAATAAAAAGGTACATAAATAATACATATATACATTTATACAATATTTCAATATTTTTCAATAATTCATTTCTTATAAAATGTTTCATTTTATTACGGATTAATTAATTTAGTAACTTATTCATGAAAATGTACAATAAAAAGACATATATATATATATATATATATATATATATATATATATATATATATATATATATATATATATATATATATATATATATATATATATATATATATATATATATATATATATATATATATATATATATATATATATGTCTTTTTATTGTACATTTTAATGAATAAGTAACTGAATTAATAAATCAATAATAAAATGATAAATTTTGTAAGAAATGATGAAAATATTGATTGGGTATTTAAAACAGAAATAGGTTAGATAATTCAAATCATTGAATTCATGTATGTAAGAATAAAAAAAAAGAAATAAATTCACCATATAGATAAAAAGGAAATTTAAGAAAACTTTCAGCCCAAAAGATCTCCTAGGTCGGACCGGAAATTGAACCATATACTGTTGCATATGTTGATTGCAATAACTTCGTGCCTTCTACCAACATGAGCAATTTGCTAATCAACGCCTTGCATATCTTGATTAAAATACTCCCAGGCTGTTAACCGTTTCGAAATAGTGTAAGTCAGTATGATTACAACTATTCAATTGAAGTCGTTATCAAATTCCTTGCTGAACCATTACGGGGCAGCAAATGCGCCGGATAAGAGTATGTAAGAATAATAAAATAGAAATAAATGATTTATATGGGATAAAAAGGAAATATTGAAAATTATATTGTAAACAAAATAAATAAACTAACGAAAAAGATCAAATGAGTGCAAAGAAATGAATCAATGTTTTATTAAATCAACGTAAAATAAGATATAAAAATCATGTTAATAAATGAATAGAAATATTAAACTACACAATTGTTAATAGATACAAAAATTTATAAAAAAAATCACCAAAATAATGAATGAATTTATAAATAATTTATAGAGAAATCATAAAAGATAATAGAATATAACAAAATGAATATGTGAAGAGAAAAACAATAATCTATTTCAATTTGACAAAAGATAATAAATAAAGCTACAAGGTACAGCCACATTGGGTTGCCCGAAATGATGACGTAGGACTGTGCTACTAAATGCAGTCGTTTTGATTGTACTTTGCAATATTCTTTGAATTCATTTACTTTTTAAGACCGGGCTTAACATTAGTGAATTATTCAATAGGATGTGGAAATTAACAATATCTTTTGTTGGAATCGATGCGTACACATATATTCGATCGATTTGTGCAATTTTTTTTTAAATCTTCGCAGAAACGACTGAGATATTAACTTCCCTCAAATAAAAAAACCTTATTGTTCCTTTCCTTAGAAAGAGAAATATGTTTACAAAGATAAATTGAGTAAAAGATCAAAAACTAAAAATTAAAAAATAATTTAATTTATTAATTTATAAATTTTATTGAAAATTAATCAATGTATGAATAAAAAAATGACGTTACTAATGAATAAATGATTTTTGAAATAAATGAAACAATTTAGAGATGAACATATAGTTAAGTATATGAATAAATTAAAGGAGGACAAATCCATGAATAGAATTAACAAAAATATATAGTTAAATAAATTCGTGAATGAATAACTTAATATTTGAATGAATTTATAAATAAAGTTTAGAGGTTATAGTATTATTAGGTGAATAAATAAATTGATAGTGTCAAAAATAATAATACAAAAATGAATATACAAAGAGATAAAATAGATTTTTTTTTTCCAATCATTAAATAATATACCAAATTAACTTAAAAGTTATTGAATAAATAAATTATTTATTAAATGAATAGATAAATGAACGAAGAAAATTTCCAATAAATGAACCTAATATTTAATCAAGTTATAAATTTATCACTTTATAAAAAAATGAATACTTATGTATTGATTTTTTTATAAAGTAATAAATTTATGACTTGATTTGATATTTGGTACATTTATTGGAAATTTGATTAATATTCCAATCAATAAATCAATGAATAAATAGAGTAGAAGAAAAGATTAATAAATCTATGAATAAATAAATGAGTTTTCAACTAACAAATAAATTATTTCATAAACGATTTAATAAGAATGAATTACTGAATAAAAAAACATACGAATTGATAAATTGATGCAGGTGCTCCGCTCCCTGGGCACTGGAAAAACCTTGAGGTAGTTTAATTTCAACTTCCAGGTCCCAGGGCTAGTCTGGTTCTTTACTATTTTGGAAAGAAACACACTAGTGTTGCCAGATCAGTGGTAATGCAGCCCAAAAATGCTTCTGAAATTTCTCCAATAGTTCTTATCGATGAACATTATTATTTGGAGATGGTAATCAATGGTTTAGTACAGTATTTGCAAATAGTTGAAATAAAGGGTGATACGGTCAAAATTTGGTCAAGGGAAAACGCGTGTAAATCGGTGAAATCGTTTATTTAAAAAATCAAATTAAATTTCTTTTTCAAGTTCAATTAGTATAAAATTCAGGAAAAATATTCAGTTAGGCTTCCGCTTTTCCAAATCCGAATTGCCGGGCCTACCCCTTACGCTTGACCCCTGCCATCAGATTTTGTACAGCCACCTTGTCCACCTTCTTCGCCGCAGAAAGCCAGTTTGCCTTGAACTGCTGCTCGTCCTTAGCAGTTTTTTTAGTCTTCTTTAGGTTCCGCTTGACAATAGCCCAGTATTTCTCAATTGGGCGGAGCTCTGGCGTGTTGGGAGGGTTCTTGTCCTTGGGAACCACCTGCACGTTGTTGGTGGCGTACCACTCCATGGCCTTTTTACCGTAATGGCAAGATGCCAAATCCGGCCAAAACAGTACGGAACAACCGTGTTTCTTCAGGAAAGGCAGCAGACGTTTATTCAAACACTCTTTCACGTAAATTTCTTGGTTGACAGTCCCGGAAGCTATGAAAATGCTGCTTTTCAAGCCACAGGTACAGGTGGCTTGCCAAACCAGATATTTCGTGTGCTTGAAAATATCTGCTACCTTTCCCCTTCCTTTTGCCGTATAAAACTCCTGTCCCGGAAGCTGCTTGTAGTCGGCTTTGACGTAGGTTTCGTCGTCCATTACCACGCAGTCAAACTTCGTCAGCATCGTCGTGTACAGCCTCCGGGATCGCGCTTTGGCCGTCGTATTTTGTTTATCATCGCGATTTGGAGTCACTACCTTCTTGTTAGTCGATAGTCCGGCTCGTTTTTTGGCTCGATGCACGGTTGTAGACGATACACCCAGCTTATTTGCGGCATCTCGGAGAGATAGGTTAGGGTTTCGCTTGAAACTACCGGCAACTCTCTTTGTCGTCTCAGCGGCTTCCGGTTTTCGATTTCCCCCCGATCCAGACTTCCTGGCTGTCGACAAACGTTCCCCAAACACTTTAATTACATTTGTAACGGTTGATTTGGCAACTTTTAGCGATTTTGCCAACTTTGCGTGCGAGTAGCTCGGATTTTCGCGATGCGCGAGCAAAATTTTGATACGCTGCTCTTCTTGCTTGGACGGCATTTTGACAGCTGAAGAGTGAATTCCAAAATCAAAATAGGAGCAACATTCTACACACACACACCTTCAAAATGAGGGGTGTTCAGGTTTTTTAAATGCAAAATTGAAAGAAATACGTCAAGTTGATATTGACCAAATTTTGACCGTATCGCCCTTTATAAACATATAAACTCAGTTAAAGAGCTGAAATAGTTTATTATCACAAATTAGCACACTTTTGGAAGGCATTACCACATAGGGGAGCTGTTGCAATATTCATCTCATGATCAATTATTCATACTGATCGGAAATGTGGGTTTAAATTAATCGATTTAATCAATTAAATCAATCGATTCCTTCTTTTATTGAGTTTGCTTGGTTTCTATAACAAAAAAATAAATAAATAAAATTTACAAGACATAAATAGTAAGAAATCAGATGGTTATGCGTCAATATTTTGTTTTCGAGTAGCACCAATCGAAGGGTGATGAGATGAAAATGGGATTGGTAACCCTAGATACTATACTTGTCTTTTAAGGTGAAGCGATTTTGCTTATATTATTCTAGCAACGAAGTTTTGAAGAAAAATGCAGTTTAAGAGTACGCGTCGGTAATGGACGATATTGCCGAATTCGAATTGGTACTATCTGAAGATCCTAGAAATCAGCATAGGGCTGTTAAAGGGTGTCCACGATGAAATTGCCACACTATGAAATTGCTATAACTTTTTAACCGTTGGGTAGAATTTTGAAAATTTGGGTGGATTTAGTTCATAGTGCGTTATTTACATCCTGCAAGTTTTAAAGTCCTGTGATCAAAACTCGCGGAAATGGAGTCGGAAGAACAGCTCGTGCGTGATAAAATCTTACGCATTCATCACGAGAACAAGGATCTCTCGCATCGTTCCATCGCTAAAACGTTGGGAATCGCGAATTCCACGGTGTCGCGAGTGATTAAGCGGTTCGAGGACCGATCGGAAGCCCAGAAGTGAAGGAAAAAGTATTCCGTACAACACCAAAAATCACAACCGCGTAGTTGGGGCCTTCAACCGGAATCCGAACGCCTCCGTTCAGCATGTGGCTAAGAAGCTGCATCTAAGCCGAAGTTTTGTCCAGAAGGCCAAAACTAAGGCTGGGCTTCGAACGTTCAAGGTACAAAAGGCCCCTAATCGCGACGAGAAGCAGAACAAGTCCGCCAAAACCCGTGCCAGGAAGTTGTACCTCAACATGCTGACGAAAGTTGAATGCTGCATCGTGGACGACGAAACATATGTGAAGGCCGACTTCAAACAGATCTCCGGCAACCTGTTTTTCACGGCCAAGGATAAGTTCAGCGTTCCGGAGCATGTCCGCACTCAGAAGATGTCCAAATTTGTGAAGAAATTCCTGGTTTGGCAAGCCATCTGCACGTGCGGGAAGCGGAGTGCACCTTTCGTGACCCAGGACACGATGAACGGACATGTGTACATAAAAGAGTTCCTCCAGAAGCGGCTGCTTCCTCTCCTGAAGGCCCACAACGTCCCAACAATCTTCTGGCCGGATTTGGCCTCATGCCACTACTCCAAGGACGTGCTGAAGTGGTATGCGGACAATAAGGTCAATTTCGTGCCGAAAATGTTCAACCCTCCCAACACTCCGGAGCTCCGCCCCATCGAGAAGTACTGGGCGATTATGAAGCAGCACCTTCTTAAAAGACCTAAGGTAGTGAAGACAGTCGAGGAACTGAAGAAAGTATGGGTTTATATGCAAAAAACGGTTGATTCACAGGTTGTGCAGAATCTTATGGCCGGGGTTAAGGCCAAGGTGCGGGTATTTGCGTATGGACTGTAAATAAAATACGAGTAAAATGGTAAAATGAAGTTTAATAGTTATTTTTCAATCCCTGAAAATTTGATGGCAATCGGATGAAAACTCGAATTTTGTGAATCAATTTTGTGTGTGGCAATTTCATCGTGGACATCCTTTACAAAACAGTAGACATGAACAGGACTTAGAGAAAGGGGAAGCAAACTTGAAAATGTACCACCTTTTGATGCAGTGTCAACAGTGTCTTTATGGAAGACATGATCCTTGCACGGCAGGTGAAATGCTTCAAAAAGGAATTAAGTCATATCCTTCTAACGCACAGGAAACAATAGCTTCTTACTTTTGGTTCGAAAAAACTGCTTCGAAAGACTCTCATAGCACATAAATGATACACTTCACGGACTGAGCTACAAAACACTGAGAAAATTATGAAACGCCGTATTAAACTTGCAAACGTAACACTGACTAACAAAAAGACAATTGAAAAACACAGACGAATGGACTCAAAATTCCCAAACGTGGCTCCTTCCGAGTCATTTGCAGCAGAGTCTTCTTGGACGACATGTTCCGTGTACGGCTGGCAAAATGATTCGAAAGGATTCACGCAACAATATCATCAAAGGCATGGCGTAGAGGTCTCTACTCTATTCAGAGTCTCGTCAGTAAACCTTCATAAAAAAAACTATTTTTTTTTGGTATAAATATATTGTTTCAACATTTTGTTTTAATTTGTTAATTTGTTTAAAAGATTTATTTGTTTTAAAAGATTAATTTCTAGATAACTTGAAGAAAAAATAAATAAATAATTAAATAAATGAATGCATACACAACGAATTGAATTAATTCGTTGACAACTGGCGCTTGATTGTTGAATACTAAATTATTGGATTAATAATTGAGTAAATGAATTCATTATTTGATATATGATGGACATAAATAGGTAAATACATAAACATATTTATAGATAAGTTGATAAAGAACTTATAATAAATAATAATTATGAATAAATTAATCAATTCAAAGTTGAATAAATGTACGAGTGATTAAGGAAAAAGCATATATGAAAAAGCATATGAATATATAAATTAATCCATATGAAAAATCATTCATACCATAATGAGTTAATGAATACGTTAATTTTTGCATATTTAAATGAAGAAATTAATTTATGAGGGAATAAATAAATTCAAATTTCAATAATTTTATAAATTCATAAATTAATGTATGAATGAATTGATAAATAAATATATGAATGAATAAACCAATAAATTAACAAATAATAAGGTTAACAATTGTAAAAATACATATTCAACAATTAATTGACTTAACAAAAAGCAAATATATGGTATATTAAATGAACATGCCATCTTTTTTTTAATACATACATAAATAATTGATTAAATTAATTACACATATAATAGATGAATTTTACAGCTTGTTGAGAAACTAATAAACGAATAAATAAATGAGAGCATGAATATATATTTAATTGATTGAATCAATAAATTACTGAAATATCCTTATAGTAATTGATATGTGAATAAATAATTTTAAAAACAATTAAATCAATTATTAAATAAAAGAATAATTAAAAATAAATTAAATGGATAAATACTTGAAAGACAAATAACTTAACAAAGGAATAATAAGAAAAAATATTTAAACATTAAAATAAATAACTTAATTGAAAATAAAATTTAATCCATAGCTTAAGTTTATGAATAAATAAATTAATAATTAGATAAATAAATTATGAAAAAATGAATGGATAAATAATCAAATAATTAAATGAGTTGATGATTTAATGAATAAGTCATTGGATTGATAAATTCATACACGTATTCATTCATAACTTAATTAATGCATCAATCTATGAATAATGCAACAAATAAATAAAACGTACATCAATAAATTGGTAGGTAAATAAATGACCAATTAATCATTGAAATAAAAAAAATTAAAAGTAAAATAAATGAATGAATGAATAAATTAATGAGTGATAACATGAATAACTATATAAACACAAAGGTTTATCTGTAAATAAATTTATTTCAAAGAAATTAGGCAATGAATATTTTAATAAACACGCATATAATCATGAACTTATTAGTTTATGCATGAACAAACAAGTTAATATATAAAAATATCAATAAAAAAAATAATAATTAATAAATGTGTGAAAAGTAATGTATGCTTATTGAATAAATTAATTAACAAATAAAGTTATACTTATATAAACAATGAATTGACTAGATATATAATAAGTATAATAAATAAAAACATGATAATAAATAGAAAAATGAATGAGTAAATAAATTTATCTATTCATAATTAAATTTATAAATAACTGAATAAACCAATTTATCACTAAATTATTCTATTTATTATTTGGTAAGATGAGTAAATTTTTACATAAATAATTAGATAAATTAAAAATATTCGATACCTAAAAACATATGAGAAAATGCAAAGAATTTGAAGATAGTAAGTGAAAAGAATAAAAAAAAATATTCAAATATATAAATAAATCAATAAATGTAAACATAAATATATGTAGTTAGAAATTTTTGAATATATATTAAAAAAAAATGATGAAATAAATAACAAGAAAAAACAACGGATAGTTAGCTGTGACTGTTTCTAGATTATTACCAGTTTGTCAACATTTTTCATGGTATGTACCCTAAAATCTGAATGATGAAACATTCATGTTCGTTTGACTAATGTACGTGTTTTCCCGGATTTTTTTTTTTGTACAAAAAATAATAACAACCATCTTTTTCTCGAGATTTTTTCAATGCACAATTCCATACAGTGCCGCCTACATTAGTTATAGTTAACGTTTCAAGAGTATATGTTAAAATGTCAAATCACACAACCCTGCAGAATGTATTTCCTGCTAGGGTGCTTTTATCAAAAGATAAAATTTAACCAGTGTTGTCAAAATACAGCGTTGCCTTAGCTGAAAGTTTTTGGCCAACGAAAGTGAGTTCCTGCTGTAATGTGCTTTTCGGCCATTCGCTCGATTTAACTTTTAATAGGACTGGAAAATGCGAAAAGATTTATGAAAACAAAAAACGGTTGGTTTAAATGAAAGTACAGTTTGGTAAAACAGGTTTCAAATAGGATAAAGAATAGAGTTACAGCTTTTAATGTAATATTGGGAACAAAGCATCTACCTCATATATGAGGCATTAAGAAGCCATGGGGTTTAAGTGATAAAATGATCAAAATTGAGTCAAGAATACCAAAGCATTGCTAAGGCTTCAAGCTATATCCTATGCAAATTGGGTGAAGATTTGACCACCATGAACCCTTTGTGGTGCGAACAGAAAAACGACTAATTAAAAATGCTCCATGCTATGATAGCAGGATCGAAAACAAATTCTGAGCCTTTTTTCTCGAAATAATATTTTAGACAGTAACACCCTCTCGTTAAAGCGACCAATCAAAAATGAGCCTCCGCATCATGGAGCCACTTGAGCCTTTAAGCAAAATTGGTTTACATTTACCCATTTGCAAAGCGGATTGAACTGTGTATGTGAATAATCATCAAAGTGTAAGGAGGAAGGCCACGGTTTCAGGTTTTTATCTCTAGGTGTCGTAGGAAAGTGTCCAAGTACTAAAGTCTGACATCACTCCAGTAAACTGTTAATTGGGTTTGAGCTTACTCAGTACATCTTCCAACTAGTAGTGAAAAACTGAAACAATGGTATTTGCCTATACATTTTGATGTTTTTTTTCTGTACAAAATTGAACCCGCTTTGGAAATGTATAAATCTTGATAGATTTTTTTTACAATTTGAACCGAGAGTCTCAGTGATTGCAAGGGATAACAAGTGCTTCGTGAAAGGGAAGGGAGAGGGGTAATTTGTTTTGGTTACTCTAATATCGATTTAAAAGCTACGGATCAAAAGCTTTCCCAAACGGAAAGGCAAGAAGAGAATTTGAAATGCTAGTATTTCAACACTAACACGTTTGATTTAAAAAGATTGGCATTGCAGAGGCAAATTCTTCAAAAAATACCCGATTCCATATTCAATTTAAATTATGATAGAAATCAGAAATTCAAATCAACAGTATATTGATATGTTGGCTTGGACGCCAACCATTCGTTCGAGCGACAATCTTTTCAAATGCCACGAACAGAGTGTTTCAAACTTTTCTGCTTTTCTTGCTGCTTAACTCGATTTTTCTGCATTCCGAATGCTGATCTCGAAAAAAATAAAAATGGCTCTGAGCTATTTAGGGAAAACTCCCACCACTCAAATCATGCCACCGTGCTGGTTGCTGTGCCTGCGAGCGGACGGAATTATTTTGATTCAATTTAATTAGGTTTGAGTTAAACCGGGTGGAAAAACGAACTCCCCTTGACTTGGCGTTTGATGGATCATTGAGCGAAAAAAAAGAGTTTCGGTTGGTGTTTTCCATTTTCGGCAGATACGCTTCAGGGAACCAATTAAGAGTTTATAAATACAAGCGATAATCTCATTTGCCCAAAATAGGTTCTCTCCTGTGCTGTGGGTCCATTCTTGTAAATGCCAAGCTTCAGTTCGTAGGGGCCTCCGACGTACAAGTGTCACTTACATCTCTAAAAAGTATGTTGGAAGATGAACTCATTTGAATATGGACTCTTACTTGGGGCCCTCGTTCGAACACCCTGAGTTTAGCGAGCGATAGACAATAGCATGCAATAGTGCCTTTGCTATGGAAAAATAAAACTCAACAGCTTAGGCAAACAACGCAAGGCAGGCCTTCGTGGCGTTAGCGGAGACTGAGCGCATAACATCAATTACCCTCAGACGGGAGATGTACAAGCGACGGGAGCTTCCACTACTTGACAATTGTTTATTTACGCTTTTGCTGTGAATTTGAGACCATTACGATGACAAGTAGCCCATCTGCGACCCACAAAGGCGTCAAGAGGTGATGGTCCTTGCAAGTTACCCCCAGCCCCCCTTATGCATCCGCCACTTTGGCAGCGTGTTTGGTGAACTTCAACCTCCCGAGCAACTCTGAACTCAACTGGCGGTGGGATGGAAAATATTCCAAGTATGTTCTCCTGGTGCGCTGCGGAGATTGTAACCACCTTATCTGCTGTGTTTGCGTGATGACTTCCGAGGATGCGGTGGCGGCGGGAGAGAAGGGGAGATAGCAAAACACTGATAGCCGCGGGGTACATGCCCAAGTTATTGTGTCGTGCCGCAGTCATCTTCACGAAAGTTTCATAATGAATGTGGTATGAAGAAGTTGCATTCAAAGCAACAGCAACTATCGTTCGCCATAACTTAGGCCAACAGTTGACCTTATGGGATGGAATGGGATGGGATGGGAAGGACTGATGTTTGTTACTTTTTTTTTTTTCGTTCGAAAGTTCGGATGCGGAAGGCGTTGCTGTCTGCTACTGCATGGGTTTCGTGACTGTCGCGATTCGATATCGAAACGAACCGGCAGAGATAGTGGTCGGGCGATAATGGCTTTATTTCGAGAAGCCAGGGAATCCATACGATAGGCGGGAATTGCTGATGCGAGTATAGTTGCATAATACATTACAACTGGGATAACAAGTTGCATTTCATTTTAAACTCTGTGGCATGGAACTTGAGTTTTTTGTTTCGATGTTGGTTTGTTTTGGTTGTTGTTCCTAGCTCTTTTTCATGTGTCAATAGGGTGTCCCAGTAAGTCTAAGCACGATTTGTAATTAACAATATGAGCTCGATTATTAAGTAAACTGGGTTTTAATTGCACTTTTATGTTCTCTAAAATGTTCGTCTACACTTCAACCTGACATTACCGAGATCCATTTAATCGTACGTCAAAGAGCGGAGTATTGATCGAACACTGCTTATTAGCTTCAGCACAGACTGTTTGCCAATGATTTTTGATATTTTTTTTCCAGTCTCTTTCAAAAGTTTTGATGTAATCCGCTGCCTTAACATGTTTGCGCAAATATGCTTTTATCAGAGCCCAAAAAGTTTCAATTGGTATTGCCTGGAGGACAGTTTGGAGGATGCATCTCCTTGGGTATGAATTCGGCTCCGTTGACTTTTTACCAGGCTACCGTGTCCTTCGCGTAATGCACTGATGCCAAAGCCTCACAACACAGTGCTGGATTATTAGGTTTCCGGATCATGGGGAGCAGGTGCCACTCCACGCGTCCCCGAACGTAAACATCAGCAGTCATCGTATCTCGGATATTACAAACGGATTTGAAAGCATTCCACACTCATAAATTGCTTGTCAAACCACTGCTTTTTTCCGAATTGTTCGGTTAAAATTTACATATCTGCATCGTCTATAGTTCGACCATCAAGGACCGTGTAGTACTGATCACCCAGAAGCGTTTTATAATAAAAAAAGGCCTGTTGAAAGGCCGTGTCTTTATAATCAAAACCCACTATAACACGTTGTGAGGGGCCCCAACGGCGTCTTTGTTGCTGCTTAGAGTCGGTCCAGACTCAAGCTTTATTTGAAACATAAAAATTGTGAGTGACGCCACCGTTGCTGTTGGTTTAAATCTGACCAAATCAGCTCTCGGTCATTTTTAGTTTTTAGTCTTATCGTCGCAATTAAGCTCCACCATCAGACTTTGAGAGCGGTATCAGCGGCATCCTTGCTAAGTGAATCGGTTCAGATCGACTATTCTGCATTTTTGGAGGTAGCCTTGTCTTCACACTCAGTACACTTAGTGAGTGGCTACAAATGGCATCCTTGCCGTTGGTTTGAATCGGTTCAATTAGGCTGTTAAGCATAGTTAAAACCCTAAACAACATAAGCATAGTAGAAACCCTAAAGGATTTTGGTCGTTTGTGAATTCCAAGCGCAAAGAAGTTGGTTTGCCTCTATCAGTCCATCTCGGCGAACAACTTGCTAGCTCTGAGCTGGGTAAATGTCAGAAGTACCTTCAATGACATCCCTGCCACTTCCGTTCAAATAGCATCCGCGACTCAGTACACTCCAAGTAATGCTTTTGATTTTCATGCATTTATTATTGACGAACACGTCCTGTCGGCCCTCAGAAAGTTGAAAATTTTGTATACTGCTGATCCGGATGGGATTCCGTTGTCCATTCTGAAAAACTGCTCTAACTCGCTTGCCGTACCATTGGCTAAGCTGTTCTCACGGTCACTGCAAGAAAGTAAGTTTCCCGGTGAGTGGAAACTTACTCACATGTTTCCTGTCTTCAAAAAGGGTGACAAACGGAATGTAGAAAACTACAGAGGGATCACATCTCTATGTTCGTGCTCTTAGGTATTTAAAATCATCATAAACGATGCTCTATTCAACTCCTGCAAAACATACATTTCAACGGCTCAGCACGGTTTCTTCCCGAAACGATCTGTTGCTACGAAATTAATCGAGTTCGTTTCACTTTGTGTTCGCACAATGGACGCTGGTGGTCAAATCGATGCTGTTTATACAGATTTGAAAGCAGCATTTGACCGTGTGGACCATGGCATTTTGGTGTTTCTTCCCCTTTGGCGTGCTGGTTCGAATCATACCTAAAGAATCGCCTGCTCTGCGTGAAAATCGGATCATCGCTCTCGGAAAGTTTCACCAATACCTCCGGTGTTCCACAAGGCAGCAACCTCGGACCCCTCTTGTTTACGCTGTTTATCAATGAACTCTCTCATCTTCTACCTCCAGGGTGTAGATTATTTTATGCGGATGACGTAAAAATGTTCATGACAATCAACTGTCTTGAGGACTGTGAATACCTGCAATCACGTGTAGATGATATGGCGATGTGGTGCTCTTTAAATTTTCTGACACTTTGCATCAATAAATGCATGGTTATTTCATTTAACCGAAAGCGTAAGCCGATTAAATTCGATTATCATATTTCTGATAACGTACTTCAACGTGTAAGGCAGGTCAAAGACTTAGGAGTAACTCTCGATCAAGAGATGACGTTCAGGCCACACTACCACGAAGTAATAGCGAAGGCAAACCGGCAACTTGGATTTATTTTCAAAATATCTGAAGACTTCCGAGACCCTCTGTGTCTGAAATCATTGTACTGTTCGTTGGTGCGCTCAATACCAGAAAATAGTGTCGTTATCTGGAGTCCATATCAACGTTGCTGGATTGCGAGGCTGGAGTCTGTTCAGCGTAGGTTTGTTCGATACGTACTACGCCACCTACCATGGCGAGACGCGTCAAACCTTCCTGCCTATGAAGATCGGTGTCGGTTGCTTGGAATCGATACGTTAGAACGAAGGAGGCGTAGAGTTCAAGCTATTTTTGTGGCTAAGGTGATCACCGGTGAAATTGACTCTCCGGAACTTCTCAATCAATTGTGCTTCTATGCCCCTGAACGAACGATACGACAACGAAACAACACCTTTCGCCTCGTAATCATCTTTATGGTATGAAAGAACCCCTGCGTGCTGCTGCCGATGCGTTTAATAGTGTTTATTCCTGGTTTGATTTTAATATGCCATTGACTACTTTTATAAGAAGACTATTTTAATGCTAGCGTTAACTGATTTATTCATGAAGACAAACATATGTCAGATGAAATTTATAACAACAAATAAACAAATAAACAAATTTATATTGTATTGGACTATTTATCTAAATTTATTATTGAGAGGCAAGGACCCTACAATTGCCAACATGTAATTGATTTTTTTTTATGGCACTTGCAACGCGATAATCACTCATTGGTAGTCAGTTAACATAATTTTATTGAAACAAACTTCTTGCTTCTCTTCGATAATTTCGCGAATGCATTATTTTGAATTGTTATACAATGTTTCAAAAATTGCCTTAATATACTGCTTATTCTATGTCCTTGAAACTCATTATCATAATATTCACTGCTAAATCTCAGAAACAAATTAGCTACATGCACAGTTAAGAGTAATAATGTGACGTGAGATTATATCTACAATGTTGGAAGAAACCTGTTCGGTAAATCATTGTTGCTGCAATCAAAGAAATGTAATAAATTTCTCTCACTACCCGTTCTTATATTCACAGATATTCTTCTCTTTTCAGTGAGCGAGAAATTGCGCTATAACCATAAGCCATAGGGAGTCAGGACTATGGTTAATGCTAAAGTCCCAACCGTTTGAAGATAAATGGAGCATCACTTAACCTTCTTAGACTCGATGCTCCCAACGACTATTTTTAAATAAATTTTTGTTCTGTACACCAAACAGGGCATTATGTTCAACTATTTTCTCCGACTCTTCATTTCACTTTTCCTTTGATATCTACTGAAGGCTACGTGGGTTCCTCGTGTCTTCTTATGGTAGATACCAAATCCTCCCTATCTCCAACGGTTGCATGGACGTGGCCAGGTGAGCGATCGAGGCGTCTCTTCGCGGAGATTATTGCGTGAAGAAACGTATCAGTATCTGGTTGCGCATCATGGTGACATGCAATGGCTTCAACGAATTATTCCTCATCGTAGCTCGATCGACGAGGTGTGCAAATGTGAATGCAATGCCAGAAGCCGCTTCCTGGACTGGGCTGTTCTTATTTGATGACATTCTAATACCTCGAAATGTCTGACCCTCTTAAAAGCATAGTTATGGCAATGCTTCCTACAGTCAGAGATGGCATTTCGCACTAATGTTACGCCGGCGCGTGAGATTTGTACCTTCACAGAGGATACAACCATAACTCACCGCAGATAAACCAAAGCACTCTTTTATTTGGTGGTAAATAGACAGAGTGAAAGTGTGCGCCAGTGATGGGATGGCTAGGAGTGAGTGAATCACTCTCTCTTTTAAACGACCGCTCTCGGGTGCTCTTTTGTGTTTGGGCCCAACGGGGGGGAAATTTTATCTAAATTTTATTTTTTTTTTTGTTTCTTTTTTTTAAGGGGGGTTTTTGGTGGATGGGGGGTCTTTTTTTTTTGTGGTTTTTGGTTGTTTTTTTAATTTTTTTTTTTTTTTTGTTTGTTTTTTTTTTATATTTTTCTTTGCTCGAATTCGTTCCTTTTTCTACATGGTGCTCGAACAAATTACGGGCATAACGAACCATTTTCAAGTATGTGTCGATCCTTTAACCGCTGTTCCAACGAATTTGACTTCGATGTTCCTTCGAAAAAGATTTTACAAAGTACTCGCAGTTCCACAGAACAACACACGTTAGATTTTGTTTTGTAGTTCAAGTTAGTTTATTATTATGTCTAGCTCAATAAGTAGATTTAAGCAATCATTGTATCATTTGAAAGCTATGTAACATTCTGTTGATACAAAAAGAAGAGGAGGTTTTTTGCGCCCATTTGAGAAAGAGTTCACAGCTGCAGCTCTACTCAAACGGGCTTTTCCCTGCTCCAAATAAAGATAAAGATAAAGATAGAGATAAAGATGAATGCTAATACCTATGCCAATGATTTGTTCAGAATACAGAGTTGTACCATAATACACGGGGTTTTTTAAAAATTTTCTAAAGGAAAAAACCCACAAAAAAAACCTGTTGTTTGAAACGGTGGTGTTATAAAAAAACAATATTGTTTTTATGCTTCTGCTTATGAAAAACCAACAAAAAAAAAATTTTTTTTGTTCTTTTTATATTTTTAGTGTTCAGGGGGAGAACAGAAACAAAAAAAAATAAAAAAAAAAAAAAAAATTTTATATAAAAAATAAAAAAGAAGGGGGGGGGGCCACCACCCCTCTTTTTTTTTTATAAAAAAGCATTCGACAATGTTCGCCACAAAAGTTTAATTGCTGAATTGAAAAAGCTCAACTTTCCACTCCATATAGTGAAATTTGTTTAAAATTGTTTAACAGACACATCGCTTCCGGTCAATTTTCAGAATTTCAAATCTGATCGATTACCTGTGAGAGCTGGAGTTCCTCATGGTAGCATACTTGTGCCAATATTGCTTAATATTTTCACTTAAGATCCCCATGATTAGGCTTTGTTCGCTTACAATACAGTACAGACATTCCCGATAAAGGAAGAAGTCTTTATGTTATTTGCAGTGGATTGCAAAAAAAAAAACTAGCTCTTTTCTCTTCTTATTCACAAAAAAAAAGAAATTTCTCCCAATGCTTCCGAAATTCAATTTATGATGCTTCCACATAAGCCCAGAATTTATTTCTTGAAAACTTGTAGTAGTCACATAGTTACTATGAACGGAGTGCTTATATCATGATCAAGTTAATTGAAATATCTTGGACTGATAATTCATCAAAAAATAACTTATAAAGATAAAATTTAACGTATTCAAGCCATATGTAATAAATATTCATATCCTCTTATAAGCAGTCAATCCAAATTATGCTAAAGAACATATTTCTAATATTTGAACAAATTTTTAGACCGGCCTTGCTATATGCTATGCCAATATGGTCAAGTTGTTGCACGACTATAAACTTCGAAGGATTCAGATCAAAATTCTGAAAGTGATTTTGAAGCTACTTTCCTGGTATCCCGAGGTATCCCGAATTACGAATGTTGAGACTTGAAATCAAATGTCCAACAGAATACTTAGCTCCTCAGTCAAAAATCTCTTCATAGTTAGATAAGATTTAGTTCAAGTTTTTAGTTCCTACATTATGATTGACACCCAGGGATAGAAAACCTGTTGAAAATATTCTGAACTGCTAATTCAAGAACAATGTAAACACACTTAGAAAGTTTTCTAACAAACTAAGTTGATAGGCTACTTATCATGCATTTGTGATCTAAATCTGCATGCATTTAATCATGCATTTCTGATAGTTTACTTATCAAATTAAGTCACGGCCTTAAAGGCTTAATGTTAATTTAGTTAAAGTGGAAAGATTTCCCAAAAAATTGTGTTGTCTTTGTGCCTACAGTTGTGGTAGTCTACCTTTAGATACGATATCATTAAGATCTGGGTCTTTTATGTAGGTTGCCTTGATCAAGTCTTTTAGAAACATTAGTGAAATTGGTTGCTCGAATATTGTACTTTAAAATTGTGTTCCCGGCAATGACAATTTTTGCCAATCATACGGATCATTTTTTTTAAAACAAATTTAGAACGCAAATCAACTTACCATGAAACACCAAATTAGTTTTCTACTTTCTGACAAAACACATTATTTGCGCTTGTTGTGTTATGCAGAGTGCTCACGACTACTTATATATCACTGCGCATGCTTCCAGCCGTGCTAAGACCGAGCCGTCAAAAATATCGTTGCCAAGAAATATGTTTTACCAGCTCGGTCGAACTCCGGTAAGACCACGAGCACAGCCCGGTGGATTAATGTGAACGGTCGCATACAGCACTCAAACAATCAATTCGTAGCATAACTCGGCCGTGACCCGACCGGGGTTCGGCCCGGTCTAATGTGAATAGCTCTCAATCCTTCGGGTAATTCGTCCCTGTTGAGCAAATTTGCGAAGGTGTACCCCTTTTATATCGTTCACTGCTGCATTGCTCACATTTGAAATCTGTGGTAGGAAAGTACTGTGCATTTAGTATATTTCGCCTGCAAAACAAAATTATAAGACATCAGCTTTTATATAGGTTATTTCAAATAGTTTACAATTGTTAAAGGATAATTTTGGATAGTCAAATTGATACGCGGGAAAATTTTCTACCGGTTTATGTTATTATCTTGAGATTCTGAGCATTAATTAAATTATAAGTGTTTGTAATTTGTAGCGATATTTTGTGACGGTCGCATTTTTTTAGATTGACACCCTACCTTTGCCGTGAAACGTAGTCTACGTCAAAAAAATTCTCTTTTAAGAAATGTTTGCCCATAATTTAGCTGATGGATACTTCGAACACACGCGCGAATAACGTCTCGTAAGGTCTTACAGGATAATAAATAAAAAAGAAACGAGGATTGTTACGAATTTACTGAACAAGTTTGCACATCGAAGGTGAGCTGCAAACCTCGTTGCCCAAGATCAATAAGATTGTCAACTATATGGGCTTCCTCAGTAGTCATACCGATGTTTACATACCATAAAACGTGAATCGCCTCCAGCAACTACTACACAGTGGTTCGTCCATCACACCATTTGACCTCAGCGAAGGTCGAGTGACAGGCGGCACAATCGTTGGTCGGTGGTAGCGCGTCCTCTTGAAGCAATGTGCAATTATTGCACTGATAGATACGCGTGCTGAATGTCATCGATCGTAGCCTTTGTATTTTCAATTTGGCATGTTTAACGAGTTTTTAGTTTATCGCATGCCCATCGCCCGAAGGCAACCTCCATCAACATCATACGTTTATGACGCGCTCATCATAATAGGCGAAGGATTCCTTTCACCAGAGCGCGCCCGTGTGGCATCATGACGACAGTAGGCGATGACAAAATGCTGTTTGACCTCTTCGGCGGCTGCTTTATTTATGTTCACACAAGTGCCCATCGTCGCACGAGCGACCCAACCAAACTCAACAATCACAAGAGCCGCATCATCGTCAGGCAACGCGTGAATCCGATGGACAATGGACACAGCCGCAACATTTCGGCCTCCCCCCTGAGGTTAGGCCGCGCACTTGTGCTGGGCCAGGATGGATTCCTCTGATCTAGTAACCTGCCAGTAACGACCTTCATTAATCTACTAATGGGTCTGGAGCCATTAGACCAGATTAGGCGAATTTCGATGATGAGTTGCGGGATGGCTGTTGGGCGCACGCAGCAGTGCGGCTTTGGCGAGCAAATCAAATCAGATAAATTTACACCACCCGCACACAGAACACCTTGGCGTATTGTTTCTTGTGCGAAGTTTGTGTGTTCCTATATTCCGTGACGTTGTGGCCTTCGGACGTTAAAATGTCAATCTAATTTAGGACGAATTGGATTAAACGCTTGATGGAATTGAAATGACGCCATCAAAAATAACGGACAAAATTAGGGGAACTTTTCAAAAGGTTTTGTATGCGGCGTTCAGGACGCAAGATGGGGTCCTTCTCGAATGAAATTTGAAGCAGAAACGGTTGTTCTCATCCTTTATCGTTTTCAACGCAGAGATACATTTTCGAACAATGCCATGTCGAAAGCAAATGATGTCCATTTTTTGCTGATTGATCTCTTTTTCTCGTCATACATCGTCATACATGTCTTCCCGGCATCCGTCGCTGGTGTCATTCCCATGTGGCTTATTGCCTCGGGAAGGGTTTTCTCTTATGGCACAATCTGCTTCCAATACACATACTGCCAATGTACAACAAAGACTACTACTCAATTTTGCACGAAACGAGTTCGCATCAGTCAGCCCGGTACCATCCGGTAGAGGCAATACCGTATTGTACAGCAGTCATTCAATGAACAAGGCGGACACATGCCGCAACCAAGTCTCATCGATTATTAAACATCCGCCATGAATCATCGAAGACGACGCATAAACCGATGAGACGACATTTTTCCACTATACTTTTCAACAATAAGATTTTTGAAAATAACTCACATCGAACAAATACCAGAACTTTTGTCAATTGAACTTCCAGCAAAATAAAACTTCAAAACTTCACCCAGCATCCAATCTGTTTCTCATTAACCTACCATCCAAATTGACTGCAACTATCGTTCACGAAACCATTGAAGTCGGTTATTTATTGGAAACTGTCCTTCGCATCTCCCATCGAACAAAAAGAAAAAAAAATGGCAAACGGTAAACGGCAATCACAATCATCCGGCGGGGAACGCGCGAAAAACTTGTCCTACACGCGATGATCCACCAGCAAGCCAAGTGAACCGACAGCGTGAGGGTTACATAACTTTCCCATCTTTCGAGACTCGAGTGGGTACCCATAAAAAGTTTTTTGCAGGTCCCGGTGTCGTCGAGAGTTGCGATTTTGCCTGTTTAACCCTTTCAGGAGCGGATGAATCGTATGAGGTCGAAAGTAACAAAACATTTCCGAGGTACTTTAACTGAGGAATTTAGGTGGATATTTTACTTCGATTTTACTCGCCAGATGGCGTTTATACATGAACACAATCAGAATTTGCCGTTCTGTAAATTGCTTAAAATAATCGTGCCTTATGGTTCGGAAAATATAATGTTGCTGAGGTTTACAGTAACTTTCATCGAGAAACTCGTTCAGAACCACAAAAAGGGTGTTACGCTGAAAATTTAGTCGAATAAAAAAAAAATCGAAAAAATATTCAACAAAGCTTTTGGTTGACCAAATCAAAATAGTTCAACTCATGCACAGAGCCGGTAAAAATCAATTCATCTGCACTTAAATGAGCTGAAAATGAAGACAACTTTAACGGACAGACCAACTGCTATCGTGAATTTGATTTTTGAAACCAGAGCAATCAATTTCAGAGTAAATTGACCAAATACACAGTCCATTCCCATCACAGACTTCATATTTAAGTAACGAACGTCTCCTAGGCAGCCATGAATGTTAAATAAGGGGTACACCTTCGCATTTTGAATTAATTTTTCGGCGGTCGTGGAGCTGTGCAGAGTAGGATCTGCAGTTGGATCGTAGCCGGCAGCAGCACTGGCGAGCAGTCGTTGCCCAGAGAGGCGTTGGTGCAGTTGGTTATTGTTGCTGATGCTCCCGTCAACCTCGCTGCGAAAAACATGGCTGCTGAAGCCTACGAGTTGGCGGGAAATGCCGCCCGTGACATCAACGAGACAAGAATTATCCCACGTCACCTTCAGATTGCCAACCGCAACAACAAGGAATTGAACCAAGAATACCAAGAAGAAAGCCCAAGTTCAATCGCAAACCATGTTTCTCCCCGTCAACCAAATCCGTCCTTTTCAGGTCGACGAAATCAATTTGTCAATTAAAGAGTTTGTTTGAATTTTTCTCTGGTGCTGTTTGAAATTTCCATTACCCGACTGAACATGGCATTGCTTTAAACGCCGCGTCCCGGAGTAAATGGCAAAGCGCGTTGAACAACCAACGAACCAACAGATCCATAAGTACCTTCTACGCATTAAAGATAGTGGCCCTCTCAACCATCGTAGAAAATACAACCGGGCCGTATCATCATAAAGAGCCACCAAATGCATTCTTAAGAGTTTACAATAGAATTTTCTTACATATTTCTTTCCTAAAGCTGGTCAACGTTCCATTAGCACTTTTTCGACCTAGACGTCTATCGGCAATAATAGACTGAATTCCCAAACAGACCACAACCATCTACAACGCAATAAGGATAATGATCTCCAGGTGGTCGATCATATCAACAGGATGTGCTCAATGGTGCATTCTCGCTCCACCATCTCGGAAGGCAAACAGTTCCAGTAGCAAAGTTCGGAAGTAGAAAACGTATAGCATCACATCTACCGCGTGCTGAAGCATTTTAACCCGATACTGTCGTTTCCTCCAAAGCGATAAGCATCATGAACAGCTTCGTCTATGATATTTCCGAGCGGATTGAAAGCGTAGCTTCCCGACTGACTTAAATCAATTGGGAATTAGATTGCTGTGTAGTCCTACGTCACCTTTGCGCACAACCCCATTGGGCTGCACCTTGTAGTTTTTCTCTTTTTCTTTTTCCTGCCTGTTTTTCTTTTTCCTTTTTTTCCTCCTTTTTTTCCTACCTTCCCTCTTCCTTTCTTTTTTTCCTATCACTGTGTCAAAACTCCCTATTAAACTTGTGGCTGAAAAATATGAAGATTATATATTAACATTAGGTCTGCACCTCGCTGTTCAGTTCGCTGCAAAGTCTACACAGCTCGCTCCCATGCCAGCACACCCTCAAAATTGAAACTAATAGGATTCGCCGATCTAAAAGTGTGATTTGGTGACTTCCCAGCCCCCTCAGCCCGGCCAAGCCTGTGTCAAACCCCCAGGTTGCACGGTGTTTTAAAAACCCGTCCCTGCCCTGGATAATTTACATTCTTGCACAAAGTGTGGCGACCCGATCCGGTCTAATGCCGCGTTACAAAGAAACCCGTAAAAGTGACAAACTAAGTCGACTCAAACAGCATTTTCAGTGCTCTGTTAACGAGTGAAAAAAAAAGAGAAGAAGTTATAAGTCCACCAAATAAATGGCTTATGCAGTGATCTGTTTCAATATTCTTTTCTAAAGCGTCCCTTTCGCGTCCTAACAACCACCGATAAAATACAACTCCAAACAAAACTAAAAGATTTCATGTCAGTAGATATTCCAAATAATCACCTTCTGATAATCCTAACATTGCATACTTTCTGTTCTAAAAGGCTCATAATCCCAAACGACCCGAACCTATACGGGTCATTCCATATCAAGTGACCGGAGAAATGCATCGACCCTCTTCGATTCGAACCAAAATTGGCTGATATATTTGTTCTAGGCTATTAATAAAAAATCCAAAGTTTAAGACCAATCGGTGTACCCCTCGGCCCATAGGCGGCCCCCATTTTTTATTTAGATTCTTTAAAAGTCTACATTTTGTTTTTTGAATATCTCGATGATTAAAAGTGCTACAAACAATGTCAGATATTTTTCTAAAATAAAATTAAATTTTCTATCAACTGAAGATTTTTAATAATGTTTACAGTGTTGCCAACATTGTTATTTTTACAATTGAAGTCTTGAATTGCGTTTTTCTCTAAATGCCCGCACTTTTCTTTAAATTTAGATAGCCTCAATGTGTTCAGCAGACTTTTTTACATAAGCAGTGTATCGAAAATAAGCTATCCACAAACTTTCTTTCAAATTATGTTGAAAACCGATATTTTATTCATACAAAAAAATGATCCTCTATTGTACGAGTTTAAACTTGAACATAATGAAGACCGGATGAAATTTAAGTTATTCCTTCACGAATTTTCGAAATTTGGATCGAATGCTCTTCATCAAGTTCCGGACAAGTGTTGCATCGCATTTTTTGGACGCTTGAGCCCAAATTTTTTTGAACTCCTGCATGTTCCCAGCTGCCTTACCAGTTTTCTTGAAGACCCTCTTCACGATTGCCCAGTAACGTTCGATGGGTCGAAGCTGAGGGCAATTTGGTGGATTGATATTTTTCTCAACGAAATCTATACCCTTTTCCGCAAGCCAATTGAGAGTGGTTTTGGCATAGTGAGCCGACGCTAAATCCGGCCAAAACAGTGGAGGTGTACTATGCTTCTTATATAAAGGCAACAGTCTCTTCTGGAGACACTCAGATCGATAGATTTCCGCATTTATAGTTCCGGTAGTGTAAAAAATGGTTGACTTCAAACCACAGGAACATATTGCTTGCCATACCAGTACCTTTCGACCGAATTTCTCCACTTGAGTTGACCTGTCCGCATCGCTCACATCCTCCCCAACGACGACAGTAAAGTATTGTGGACCTGGAAGGGTTTTTGGGTCCTCCTTTACATAGGTCTCATCGTTCATCAAAACGCATGCATCCGGACGCTGCAAAAGACGCGAATACAATTTCCGAGCCCTTGTTGCTGCTCGCTTCTTCTGTTCTGCACTTTGTTTCGAGATTTTCTGCTTCTTGTAGGTCTTCAGGTGGTTTTGCCTCTTGATACGCTGGATCATTCCGACACTCGTTCCTGCTTTTTTGGCCAAATCACGTATTGACATTGATGTGTTCTTCATGATTAGAGATACCACTTTCTGCTCCAGTTTCGGGTTGGAAGAACCGGGTTTTCTGCCTCTTCCTGGTAGCTCATCCAAATAATAGTGTTCCCCAAACTTATTAATGATGGTTTTAACACTCGCATGATGAATTCCAAACCGCTTCGCCAATTTTCGCATAGTAATACCCTTGTCACTTAGCCTTGTGTCCAGAACCTTAATTTTCACTTCCTTTTCAATACGCGACATTTTGAAAACGCAGAATTTGAACCGCACAAACAAGTAAACAAAAGAAAGCTGACAGTCAAACGCACAGCATGCAGTGTTCAGAGCATAAAAAACCATCACAAATACATGCGTACAACGCAAATGTATGTGGATAGCTTATATTCGTTACACTCCTTAAGAAACACTTATCGAAGAAAAACAATTTGCTCCGTCATGGAGATATTGATTTTTAAAGATTTAATATCTTCAAAATTTTACTGTTCAACCACTCTGATATAGTCTGTAATACCTCATCAAGGCAGATCGAACAGAAAAGCACCGCTTCAATTTTCAAATAATAACAATTTTTCATGGCCTACGTGATAATTTACAAGTTTGTTTATAAATATCGTGTGAGATCAAAATAAACTCTGTTTAGTTGTTCCGTCGTTAGTAATAACATATGGGTGTTCTATAGGGCTGTGCTTAAAAAGAATATGTTCCGTTGGAAATCAACATCGATCATCTTTACACTTCTCATCGCGGGAATGGCATTTATTTAAACTTCGGTCCGGTGTTCAAAGTTTGAAAACTGTGTGTGAAAGCCATGCAAATGAGTTTGGACGATTTTTAATCCTTTGAACTCTCATGTCAGCATTCGACGCAAACATTTAAAAACAATTTCATCCCACTATCGCGACAAATTTCACCAACACGTAAAACATGTTTTTGAAGGTCGAAAAATATGCGCTCAATGTGACGAGGCGTCATAGAATTCCTTGAATCTCAGCTGACTAAGCTGACAAAAATTGATTACTTCTCTGACGGTGCCGGTTCACTTATCTAATCCAATCTAATCTAATCTAATCTAATACAAACGCAGCCAGTACGAGAAAGCTTCCTGGAAATAATTGGGTTAGATGACGCCCAATTATTTTTTTTTTGTCAATATTGATGCTTGCAGCACATCAAATAAATGATACAAGCGTCAAAGTGGCCAGGCCTACTGCGTTGCATTAACCGCAAAAGATGATTTTGTAAAATGAGTTGGATTGAAAAGAATAGATTTGAACCACAACGCAATTTGTGAATCTACAGGGGAGGAAGGATGCGTGGACATACCGTACGATACGCTCCGAGGTAAGAATAATAAAATGATATATAAATAAAAAATGAAAAACCGAGTAATGAAAACTATGGTAATGATTATAATAAAAATGTAAAATCAATATGCAATGTCGTATAGAATAGTATATAAAATATAGCGAAGGGAATATCCCTTCATAACGTAACGTAATAACGTAATATGATAATAATAATTACACATGTCTGCACATTGTTGTCCTGCTGCAAAAGTAGAAGGATTTGCGTATTTATTATGAACCTAAAAGTTTATGCAATATATCATAGCTACGAGAAAAAAGTTGAAAGTTATTTAACAAAACTTGAAAACTCCATGGATAACCTGAAATTATACATACAGAATAGTTCATCTAAAATGTCGATGTGCTGTTCCGATTTCTTGCACCATTTTACTCATTTGTAGTGGATCTCATAGTTTTAAATGATGACATCCACTGGTTGGTCACTGATCTAATCTAATCTTATTCAATACAAACGTAGCAAAATAGAACAGCATTTATGAATACAAAAATTAAATAAAGTAATGCTGATCTAAATTAATAGAAAAATACTCAATGATACGAGGCAATAAAATATCTATACGACCTGGAATCGCCTTCCTTTAAACCTTGGCGCAGTTAAAGTTTCATTTTTATTGCTATTATTATTTTCCAAATGAAAACGAGAACGAGAACGAGAATGAAAGATATACAATATGATTAAGAGGAAAACGATCCTCAGTTAGCAACCTTGCCCATGCCACGCCAACCAGCGTCTTCACGTTTCAGCTGGCAATTCTCTGCGATCGCACAACGCACAGAGGCGTGAGATAGGAACCTGTGAAGACCGGAAGTCACACACTCCTTCCATATTATCAACTCACAATTTGAAGCACACCAAATATATAATTTTCATACACAAAAACAAAAAACAAAACAAATGGGAGTAGGACACAGAAGGATAAAATGGAAAGAGCTCACCCGGATTTTCAGAACATTCCGTTGCTGTGGACCATGAATCAAACATCTCCGAGTAACGCGGCTGAACACGAGCTCCTCCTGCCGCAAAGCTGTATTTCTGGAATTCCGTCTCCAGCGGGGACATTTTGTTTCCACACCAGGCGAGAGCTTCGTGGTTGACCACATTTAACGGTTTGGTGACCGAATTTTCATCAAAATAAAAACGTTTAACACTACTCATCAATTCCACTATCAAATTTTCTCGAAAAAAAAAGTAACAAGCAGCGAATCACACACGTCAGTCTCCGAGCGTGACCTCCTTCTCTGACGGTGCCGGTTCACTGTACAAAAACAGGTTTAACATCTTGAATTTGCTGTACCATCGAGAAGACTTTGGCGTTCCAGCTGAATGGCATTTTTTTGCAACGGCACACGGGAAAGGTCCAAGTGATGGATTATGTGGAATCCTAGAAATATTGACGACAAGGGCTAGTCTTCAAGGAACTACCATACAAACTCCATACATTCAAAACAAGAGCTACCATACAAAACAAGAGTTGTATGATTAGGCACGCTGTAATCGCAACTTGAATGTGAAGTTTGGGGCATCACAGCAGTGCAAGAAGCAAAAGGAACGTTTGGCAGTCAGATTTGCTAATGCTCAACCTATTCATGGAATCCACGGAATGCATTCGGCAGCTCCAATAGCCGATGCCACTGTTCTTATGAAGAGTATTTTGAGCTCAGAAACGGGTACCATTTTTAAACTTATTTCGAAAAACCGTAAAAATTCAACACGTACTGCTAAGGCAAAACGCAGCAGAAAATAAGTTTTGATAAATATTTTATTTTAAGTGGAATTTGTTTAGTAGTTGTGAAATATAAAATTGCACATTTATTTGTAACTAGCTGACCCGGCAAACCTCGTACCGCAAGTTCGTAAGTTTTTTTTTTAACCCGACGCAGCCAAAGAAGAACAGATTAAAAAACACATGGTAATCTGTAAATCTGTTCATCAGTTTAATCGTGTCCTGCCGTTCCATTTCATTTTTATTTTTTCAAAAAGATAGATAGATTTATAGCTTGATGATTCGATTGACAAAAAAATGAATATTTATCATGAATATCTGTTTTGAAAAATAATCATCAATAAAACCGTAAGATGGCAACACTGAATTTTTTTCTCTAACTGTCTGTTTCCACCGGTATGCGGCTGTGGAATCCAAATTGGGATCTGGCTATACCTAATTGGTAGCACAATTACCTATTGTCATTGTTATTAGACCCATTTTCAGAGAACACTTTGAATATAGTTTCTCTATTTTTAAATTTTAATGCATTGAATATAAAACATGAAATCTTTAAAAGTGAATATCTCCACGACGGAGCAAATTGTCTTTCCTCAATAAGTGTTTCTGATGTAAAAATTTAAAATCGAAAAAAAAGTTTAAGAAAAACGCAGTTCAAGACTTCAACTATAAAAATAGCAATGTTGGCAACACTGTAAAACTATTAAACATTCGATAGGAAATTTAATTTCCTCTAAAAAAAAGTACCTGATATTTTTCGTAGCTCTTGTAGTCATCGAGATATTCAAAAAAACAAAATATAGATTTTTCAAAAAATTCAAAAATGTTGGGGCAGCCCATGGGCCGAGGGGCTCGCCGATTGCTCCAAAACATTGGATTCTCGGTTTATAGCATATAACAAGTATATCAGCCAATTTTAGTACCAATCGAAGAGGGTCGATGCATTTCTCCGGTCACTTGATATGGAATGACTCATACCCACATTCTTGTTCGCTTTAGCGCCACCCGGGGTAGATCAAGCAGGTAACTTATGCAGCTTGAATCCGGATGCCTTGTATGAAAAGTTATCTGGCTGGCGTCACCCATATTCAATTCAAAAATATGGAATGTCAAGTTCGAGGAGGAATATGTAGTCTTGTGATACATACATATTGCGAACAACGGCCAAATGCACCATAATTTGTATCTCAACCTTTTCTGTCTGTCTGTCTGTCTGTCTGTCTGTCTGTCTGTCTGTCTGTCTGTCTGTCTGTCTGTCTGTCTGTCTGTCTGTCTGTCTGTCTGTCTGTCTGTCTGTCTGTCTGTCTGTCTGTCTGTCTGTCTGTCTGTCTGTCTGTCTGTCTGTCTGTCTGTCTGTCTGTCTGTCTGTCTGTCTGTCTGTCTGTCTGTCTGTCTGTCTGTCTGTCTGTCTGTCTGTCTGCCTGTCTGTCTGTCTGTCTGTCTGCCTGCCTGTCTGTCTGTCTGCCTGTCTGTCTGTCTGTCTGTCTGTCTGTCTGTCTGTCTGTCTGTCTGTCTGTCTGTCTGTCTGTCTGTCTGTCTGTCTGTCTGTCTGTCTGTCTGTCTGTCTGTCTGTCTGTCTGTCTGTCTGTCTGTCTGTCTGTCTGTCTGCTGAAGTCGGAGATGCAAACACGATTGGGAACTTTCGACGAATGGCTGACATCCTGTGTTATGTACAAGTGGTACACAGGCATGAAGCGAGTTTGATGATTCAACTCAAGGAACTTCTCCAAGCTTTCGATCACCTGGGGGTTCATAACATCAAATCTGGTGAGCAGCTGGAGAGAAAATTCTGAAAACCGATCCAAAAGTGGCAAAATGCCAGCCAGCACTTCATGACTTATGGTATGAGTCGAGTGCATGCAACCTAACGCGATACGAAGACACCGAAACTGAAGACGTTCCAGTTTGATGATGTGTGACCGAGCCGCCGACTGAAAACAAAAACTACCGTATTCTATAACCGACAAAATTGTTGTCCGGTACGTTAGAAGATATTGCGGATGTGCTTCCTAGCAGGTTCCAGTAAATGTTCCAATGAAAGGTGACTCTTTGCTGGCACTCTCGCTTCAGATACTCAATGAAGAATCTCCAGGTGCACTCAGAGTCGAACTAGACCCAAAGATATTTAAAGCAGATAGAAGGAGTTATTGGTGTTCCCCTAAATTCGGTTATGGTGAGCTATGCTTCCTAGAAAAAACTACCAAACTCAGTTTTGTCCAAGAATAATTCGATACCTTATTTTGGACTCCAACTAGACGAATTGTCTAAGGTATCCTGTAAGGGTGCTTGCAGGTCGACCATATTGGAGCCCGTGACAGACATTACGCCGTCATCTGCGAGTTGTCTCAACGCCAAAAATCAATGTCTTTGACATAAAAATTATACATATAGGGGCTTCAACAGGATCCCTGGACGAGAACCATGTAGCTTAATTGAGAAGCCAGTTTCCATGAGAAACGCTAACATGTTTTACTGGCAGCAAATTGTACAAACAATCATTTATTAATGGAGAAAAGCCACAAGCGTGGATTTTATCTGAAAGAACTTAATCAGATACAAATTCAAAAGTTAAAGATGACTGTGCACAGCAAAAACTAGTCAACAGAAAAGTAGTGTTATTAAAAAAATATATAAAGACTGGACTCGAAAAAACTGAGACACACAAAAATGATCACCAAAAATTCATTTTAATTCGGATAATTCTCAAATTTTCAGGAATTAAATAACTATATATAAGCTATGTTTTGGCATAATTTTTTTTTTAATTTTTTCCCCCAAGCTGAATGCTCGTAAATTTATCTTAACACTGCTCATGAGATCTTGGGCGAGGCTTTGTCGATCTTCTTTACACAATTTCTCCCAGTTTTTCTTCCAAGCTTCATCGGTTTTGAATGTTTTTCCGCTTTTCTTGAACTTATTCTTCATTATCGCCCAAAACTTGTCGATCGGACGAAGTTCTGGTGTATTTGGCGGGTTCGCCTCCTTCAGGACCACATTAACGCCCTTCGCTTCGTACCAATCCATTACAGGCTTGGCGTAATGGCACGAAGCGAGATCCGGCCAAAACAGCGTGGGACCACGGTGAGAGCGGAGGAAGGGCAGCAAGCGCTTCTGCAAGCATTTCTCTCGATAAATCTGCCCGTTTATGGTGCCGGTTGTAACGAACGGCTTGCTGTACCGTCCGCACTCGCAGATCGCCTGCCACAACAGGTACTTCTTCGCGAATTTGTCCATCTTTCTCTTCCGGAACTTTTCCGGAACCTCCATGCGGGACGTACCGACGAAAAAATCTTGGCCGGGGATTTGTGTGGTGTCCGCCTTGATATATGTCTCGTCGTCCATGACGAGACAGCCTGACTTGACCAGCCACTCACGGTACAGCTTCCGCGCACGCAATTTGGCCACCGTGTTTTGCTTGTCAGTCGGATTTGGCACCTTCCTGACCTTAAAAACACGTAGCCCAGCCCGCTTTGTGGTCTGTTGGACGAACCACTTCGACGAATTGACCTTTTTAGCCACGTCTCGAGTGGAAAGGTTCGGGTTATACTTAAAGTACTGCCTTATCTTCCGTGCCTTCTCTGGGTATTCCGTTTTCGGTTTTCGGCCGCTTCCAGCGCACCGCTCGATGGTCTTCGTCTCCTGGAACATCTTCACAACGCGGGACACGGTGGAATGGAGGATTCCAAGCCTTTTGCCGATCCATCTGTGCGACTGACCAGGATTATCGATCACCGGGTTCAAGATTTTCTGGCGTTGCTCTTCTGGTTTCGAATGCATCTTGAAAACTACTTGACTTGTTGAACTTGAAAAACATAACACTCTAAACTAGTATTACCCAAAATTTCATTAATTTTTACCCACGCGATAAAAAGTTACACCCAAAACAAAGTGTCGCATTTTTTCCGAGTCCAATCTTTATATGGGAAAATCAACAGTTTAACTTTTAAACATTAGTTCATCAAAATACAAATATACAACACATTTCGTTTCTTCCATTGGATGTGTTGTATCCAAATTCTCGTACCTTTTGTTTATAATTTTCCAATAGTTTTTGTACAGTGTCATCCTTTGTCCTTTGTCATCATTGTCGATGTAAAATCGCCTTACAGCGGGGATTTCGATTGTTGGCAAAGTGTGGAGTGAAAATGGTTTAGCAACGTTAATTTTTGCACTTATCTTGTCACGAGTGCGTGACTTTAATTACGAATCAACGTCGAAATTCTTATTTTTACGAATGAACAAGTTTATGTCATTAAAGAGACGGCCATGGGTGAGATCTATCTGATTATAACTATATAACAATAATCCTTGTTTCAATTAACACTAAATACGTGCCTGGTTTGGAAATTTTACATTTCAAAGTCTGGAAGTGTGTTGCAGTGCCCTTATCCAAATGATATCGATAATGTTTACATGCCGGGCATATTGTTTGTGAAAGTAACCTCGGAATGGGCGTGACTCTCCAGAAATTCTGAAATGGGTTGCTGGATTTGCAGTAGAGCTATCACTTTCTAGCTCCCGGATTAAAGCTGCTTCCAATGGTCAATTGACGGATTGTTGTACACAGATTTCTTCCATAATACCATTGTCGGCCAATGGGTGTTAGATTGTAGACACACACAGTGTCATCCGACAATAATTTTGCAGCCTTTTGCCAGCTGGGCCTGAAATGGTTCTCATCAATCGCTATGCTATTCGTTTTTCTTTTAACCAAAGCCCAATAAATTACGATGGGACGGAGTTCTAGCAAATTTGGTAGATTGCACTCCTTCGGGACAGTATTTACATTATCAGAAATGTACCAATTCTGAGCCAGCTTTCCATAACAGCAAGATACCAGGTCAGGTCAGCATGGAACCTTTATATTTCCGAATGAATGGCAATAGTTGTTTATTAAGTCATTCTTCCACGTAAATTTGTCCAATTATAGTGCCAGTCGTAATGCCTGCCATACGAAAAATTTCTTTGGAAAATGACAGTTATTTTTTGCTTAAAATGTTCAGCAACATTTCTTCTTTGAACCGATGCATAAGACTTTACTCTTGAAATCTGCCTTGAATCAGCTTTGCAATATGTTTCGTCGTCCATTATCAAGCAGTCGTACTTCTTCAACATAGTGTCATGTAACCTCCGCACTCGCGATTTAGCGCTCTTGTTCTTCAGACATCAGACCCGCACTTTTCATCACTTTCTTGAAGAACGATGGAGATATTTTCACTTTTTTGGTCACATCTCGGACTGATATATTCGGTGTTTTCTTAAATTTGTTTTCCACTGCCTTCCTCTCCGCGATGAATCGAGAATCATGGTTGCCTCCGGAACCGACCTTGCTCTTTAACGTTAAGCGCAGCGGAAATGTTTTTTTAACACTTAAGTTACCGTTGGTTTTGCGATATTCAACGAACGACTTTGCAATATTGCCGTGCGAAATGTCTGGAGTTTCCACCTTTTTTGTGTGAAATAAGTTTACGCACGCGTTCTTGATTCGACGCCATTTTACGGAATAAAAGTGACTGTGGCAAAACGAGTTCATCCATTAATATTCATGTTGAGGTGTTAGTTTTACCTACGGCGATCACAGAGAAGACTGTATCAAGGCATTTTTGGATACTACTTTTGGCTGTGCACGTTCGTTATCCAAGTAAATAGAAGCCATTTGCTCTTTTGACGTAGGACTACGTCTTTGTTTTCAATATAGGGGTACACGTTGCGAGTACGAAAATTTGGAGCGTCACGAAATATGCTTAGGTTTTGAAAGTTAATAACTAAGTCATTTCATGACCGATTTTCAAAATTTTTGCACCAATCGATTGCAAATCTTTCTACTCATCAATTTCATTATTGAAAACTTTTGATTTTAAATAAAAAACTATTGAAATTCTTATAAATATAAAAATGAATTTTTATCGAACTGACCCTTATAGGCATAGAAACTACTTAACCGACTGGCGTGAAAATTTTTATGCAGGGGCTTTTGGGACCGGGCAATTTTTGACGTAGGACTACGTCTGTGTTGTCAATACTGGGGTACACGTTCGAATTGCGAAAATTTGGAGCGTCACGAAAAATATATAGGTTTTGAACGTTAATAACTAAGACATTCCACGATTGATTTCCAAAATGTTTGCACCAATCGATCGGAACATTTTCTACGCTTCGATTTAAATATTTCAAACTATTGATTTTTAACATGCAACTAATAAAATTAACGCAAATATGAAGTGATGTCTTATAATATCGATTTTTCATAGTAAATTTACCAAATGCACAGTACTTTCCACGCACAGACTTCATATTTAAGTAAGGAACGTCTCCTAGGCAGCCATGAATGTTATATAAGGGGTACACCTTCGCATTTTGATTTAGTTTTCCGGCGGTCGTGGAGCTGTGCAGAGTAGGATCTGCAGTTGGACGAGCAGTCGCTGCCCAGAGAGGCGTTGGTGCAGTTGGCTGCCGATGCTCCCGTCAACTTCGCTGCGAGAAACATTGCTGCTGAAGCCTACTAGTTGGCGGGAAAAAGCCGCCCGTGACAACGAGACAAGAATCAATCATCCCACGTCACCTGCAGATGGCCACCCGCAATGAAGATGAGATGAACCAAGAAAGAAAGTCCAAGTTCAATCGCGAACTGTTTCTCCCCCGTCAACTAAATCCGTCCTTTTCAGGACGACCAAATTAGTTTGCCAACTAAAGAGTTTATTTGGTTGAAATTTTCTCTTGTTATATTTGAAATTAATTTCAATTACCGCGCCCGGCTGAACATAGCATTCATTAAACGTCGGGTCCCGTAGTAAATGACAAAGTAGGTTGAACAACCAACGAACGGAATTCGAGCCGAACTGCGGCACTTCAGACCGACCATGTGGTTGAGTTCGTTGTAGTTCCTAGCTATGCATAGCGGATTAGTTGCTGGCGGTGGCAAGCAAATAAGGAAAGGTTCGGTTAAGAAAATCATCCGTCTTGCGTGTTATAATTTAAACTAATTATTGTGGCGCAGTAATTGAAGTTCGTCCCCTTTGATGCTATTTGTAACACATTGCCTTCGTTGGTACCGCCTTCTTTTGTGCACTAGCATCCGACACTTTTACCTAACAGCTTTTAGCAGAACATTTTGATTCAGTCTTACGACAGTCGTTAAGCTGTGCAGTGGCTGTTGGATCGCAGTAAGCGGCGGTGAGCAGTCGTTGCCCAGAGAGACGTTGGTGCGATTGGCTGTTGTTGCCGATGCTCCCGTCAACCTTGCTGCGAGAAACATGGCTGCTGAAGCCTACAAGTTGGCGGGAAAAAGCCGCCCGTGACAACGAGTCAAGAATCAATCATCCCGTGAGATGAACCAAGAGAGAAAGCCCAAGTTCAATCGCGAACTGTTTCTCCCCCGTCAACTAAATCCGTCCTTTTCAGGATGACCAAATTAGTTTGCCAACTGGAGAGTTCGTTTGGATGAATTTTTCTCTTGTGCTGTTTGAAATTTCCATTAACGCGCCCCGGTTGAACATGGCATTGCTTTAAACGCCGCGTCCCGGAGTAAATAGCAAAGCGTGTTGAACAACCAATGAACCAACAGATCCATAACTATCTTCTACGCGTTAGAGATAGTGGCCCTCTCAACCATCGTAGAAAATACAACCGGGGCCGTATCATAATTAAGAGCCACCAAATGCTTTCTAGAGAGTGTACAATAGAATTGTCTTGGCCCTTTTCAGGACTGACTTAAATCAATTAGCGGATGGCCCTGACGTGTATGGGAATTCGATTGCTGCGTAGTCCTACGTCAACTTTGCGTACAACCCCATTGGGCTGTCCCTTATAGTTTTTTATGATGGTTTAAGACCACCCCCCCCCCCCCCCCCCCCCAATGGAATGGGGGGCTCTCATACAAATGAAATACAAATTTCGGCATAATTCAAGAACTAATCAAGCAAATGGAACCAACTTTGGCATGTGCAATTATTTGAAAGCAAGAAAGGTTTCTATGGCAATTTGAGACCTCTCCCTCGTTTAGAAAGGGGGGGCTCCCATACAAACAAAACAGGAACTTCTAATAACTCAAGAACTAATCAAGTAAATGGAACCAAATTTGACATGTGGAAGTACTTGAAGGCAAGAAATGTTTCTATGGTAGATTGAGACCCCTCCCACCTCTAGAAGGGGGAGTGGGCTCCCATACAAATGAAACAGGAACTTCTGATAACTCGAGAACTAATCAAGTAAATGGAATAAAATTTGACATGTGGAAGTTTTTGAAGACAAGAAATGATTATTTGGTAGTTCGAGACCCCTCCCACTTCCCGAATGAGGGACTCCCATACAAATGAAACTGGATTTTTTGCATAACTCTAGAACTAACTTAGCAAATGGAACCAAATTTGGTATGTCGAAGTTTTTGAAGGCAAACAATGTTTCTACTGTGGTTCGAGACCCCCCCCCCCCCTCCTCTGGAAAGGGGGATGCTTTCACACAAACGAAACTCAAAATTCATCCAAACATGAGAGTATATCATATTTATTATTCGATACATTATAAATGTTACATAATATGATTCAGATTTGCAAATCACTAAGGGTCGTTTGATGTGTGCTTATTTGCAATCACAGTCCACTGTTCGATGGCATGCGATAATTTCTGTTTGATGGCATGTGAAGTGTAAAGTTCGTTGGTAATATTATCTTCGAAATCCAATCAGTGTTTAAAAGTGTTTCTTGCGTTCGAGTGCGATAGATAGAGTCCATACCATTCGATAAGAAACACATTTTTTTGAGGAAGTGTAAGTAAAATGTCGCAGCATATGGCTGCAAACTATATACGTGAGTTGCTCAAGCTTTAAGCTTCAGCTTCATGACGAAGTGAGGTGGCTGCACTAGCTGTTCCCTTGACCCCAAAACGGCCCCTTTCAAGGCCTCCAAAATAACTGGAAAAGAGAGTTGTTCAAAATGGGCATGTTGCAACCATAGACTAACTCTAAGACCAGTAGGTCCCGAACAAATACGATTTTTTTCTTGGCTCAGTCAGTACTAGCACATCGGTCCCAAGCTCGGTCCCAAGCTTAATAATACGCCCCTAATAATGAACTCACACGAACACACGCTCAAATATTCTGTCAAAATAACACAGCAAATCGAAACAAGGGCGCAAATATGTATAGCAAGGTGCTGGCTACAAGGTGTACTTCGGACCAAGGGGTTCTACAACAGTGAATCAATTTCAAATCGCTAATTGCATATTGATTGTTGGTTAAACCATCTGTAATATCGTTCTTGTATATTACATGTTTATTAGGGTAACCTGTTTAGTGTATTGCAGTTAATTTTTGAGCGAAACCAATTTCGAAAACCCTTTAAACAATTAGGCGACTGGAGGCGAATTCGATTGCACATTGCTACATAGTCCTGCGTTACCTTTGCGTACAACCCCATTGGGCTGAACCTTGTAGTTTTTAGTATTAGCGAACTGAATATCTGTGGAAATCAACGCAAGACAGTCGTTCGATCCTTTACTCCTACAGAAACCATATTGAGTATCTGGAAGCAGGTTGTTCGTCGCAACCAGACGGAAGAGGATCATTTTCTCGAACACCTTTCGAATACAAGATAACATCGCGATGGGTCGATAGGGTAGTGGTCAGACGCAGGTTTACCAGGCTTTTGAATAGCAATAACTCTCACCTGTCTCTTATCATCCGAACAAAGTCGAGTTTCTGTGTCATCTGTCAAGTAAACAGTAATGAACACAAACACCACACACATTGAGGTACAAACAATACTAGACCTACTGCGATGTTCCCTTCAAATCAAACACTCGACACTCAAGAAGTCTGAAAGTCGTCGACGAAATATCAAAAGATACTGTCAAATGATATGCCTTCTCAATGGGAATTTAAAGGAATTTGCTCGCGTTTGCTAGTGATAATTTGAAAAAGTGTTTTAGTTTTTAATTTTGTTTATTTTTAAAACTGATCAAATGTGTTGTAAATTCAAATGTTCCTTGTTTTCAATTATCTAATATTGTTATTACATAATCTCCACTCACTAACATTTTGGTAAGTCTTGAAATTCATCGAATATGAATATTTATTATTTAAATAGCCCTCTTACCACATATGAGGACACCAAATTCACTGTAAGTTTGACCCACTCAGTATCACCATTTAAAAATATCATCTACATAACATAACTGATTTTGGGATGTTCCGTTCACGAGATTTTCTTGCAACTGTAGATTATTTTCAAATAATTAAACTAATGCAAAAATGGTAAGGGTTCACGATTATTATTAAACGTGGGAGTTTCTTTTAAGCAATCTATTGGAGCTGGTTACCCTAGCAAAACACTTGTTACATTCCAGTTAGAGTAACTGCTTTGGGGCTCAAATTCGTTCAAGATTCGTTTGTGCTGTTTTGTCTGTAATAATTTTATTTATGTTATAATTTAAAAAAATACGTTTTGCTGATATGAATCATCCAAAATTCAGAAAAATGCAAAATTTTCACAACAGCTTCTCATTCAAAACCATTTACTTCAAATACCCCAAATCCAAACATTTACCGGAACCTGGTAGGAAGCACATCCGCAAGAACTTCTAACTTCAATCGGCGGCTCGGTCGCACATCATCAAACTGGAACTTCTTCAGTATCGGTGTCTTCGTATTGCGTTAGGTTGCATGCACTCGAAATATCAAAAGATACTGTCTAAAGATATGCTTTTTCAAGGGGAATTTAAAAGCATTTGTTCGCGGTTGCTAGTGATAATTTGAAAAAAGTTTTTTAGTTTTTAATTTTGTATATTTTTAAAACTGATCAAATGTGTTGTTACTTCAAATTTTCCTTGTTTTCAATTGCCTAATATTGTTATTACATAATCTCCACTCACTAACATTTTGGTAAGACTTGAAATCCATCGAATATGAATATTTATAATTTAAAGAGCCCTCTTACCACATATGAGGATACCAATTTCACTGTAGGTTTGACCCACTCAATATCACCACATAAAAATATCATCTACATAACAAAACTGATCTTGGGATGTTCCGTTAACGAGATTTTCTTGCAAATGTAGATTATTTTCAAATATTAAACTAATGCAAAAATGGTACGGGTATCGAAGTTCACGATTTTTATTAAACGTGGGAGTTTCTTTTAAGCAATCTATTGGAGCTGGTCACCTTAGCAAGACACTTGTTACAAGCAAGTTGGAGTAACTGCTTTGGGGCTCAAATGCGTTCAAGATTCGTTTGTGCTGTTTTGTCTGTAATAATTTTATTTATGTTATAATTTAAAAAAATACGTTTTGCTGATATGAATCATTCAAAGTTTCGAAAAATGCAAAATTTTCACAACAGCTTCATATTCAAAACCATTTACTTCAAATACCCCAAATCCAAACATAAATTTAAAATCCACATCAAAACCCATTCCCCGCCTCCAGACAGATACCATTACCAACAATCCCTGTGGATTTGCGTCAGAAACTGCGTTTGCTCTCCTGATCACACAACCCATAATTTTTCCCCCTGTCAGTCGGAAGATAAACTTCTGTGGGCACATCCAGAGTTTTCGAAGATTAAAGTCCCTACCCACCGTATCCGCCGAGTGCACACGCAATCACATAGCCGGTGATGTTCGTCGAATCAAGTTCGCTACATAAAACTCCAACCCTGATCTGATGGAAATGATGTGTTTGTACACACTATTTAATTTACCCATCCCCGCCAAAAGCAAACCATTCACATTCCGATCTTGGCGGTTCTTCGGCGGCCTTCAGTGTCGCTGGCTAGAGGGAGAATTACGAATGTTCATCTCTCTTGGGGTTTCAAGTGGATTCAATTATTTCTGTGTGTGCGCTATTTTTAATCAAGATCTGTTCTGTTCCATCTGTCGGAGCCTGTTGACGGTGCACTGTGGGAAATGATGGGCAGAATTTTCAACTCACGGAGGGGTGATGCATTGGGAATTTTTGTTTGCAGTGTCGCCTCATCCTGATTCCGGTGCCGACCGGGAAAGGATAAAGCCATGTTCTACGCCATTCATAAAGTGTTTATATGGTTGCTTCATTGGATAGCTTCAAAGTTCAAAACGGCAACGCAATTAATATAAATTCTTAGTGAATATAATTTAAACTCGCAACCTACGGGGGCTGATCCTGCTGCTGTTGATAATGACTGTGAGTGGGTGCGTGATCCGTTTCCATTTTTTGTATTCTTTTCGGGATGTTGTTGTTTAATGGGTGGAATTCTTTTGGCGCAATTAATGTGCATTTGAATGCGTAGGGACGTAATAATTAATGAGTGCAAATATTTGAACTGCTTCCAAATTATATCCTTTTGAGGGTTCGATGTGCAGAGCTAAGGATTGCGACCGGAACAGTTTCGTGAATTTGAATTATTACTATCGTTAATTTGAGTAAATTTTCACATGAACTGATAACGTTTTCTATAGTAAATTTCAAAAATTTCGTTTTATAACCAAAGCCTATTTCGGAAAGTGTTTGTAATTTTCATTGACATGAGAAGCACATTTTATCCCGCATCGAACGTTTACTCGAAGCAAACAAATCAATTTCGCTAATTACTTTCCACACCACTTGTCGTCAAGATGGTGGCGCTGATTCCTTCTTCTAAGCGTAAGAAAATCAGCAACAACAGAACGTAAGCCAGTCGAACCTGGTGGCTGTGGCAATTAATCAGATAGCATAGTAGGATGTTGGTTGATTGGCAAACTTGCGTTCATACTCGTAGGAAGGAAGTAGGCAAGCCACTATCGTCATGTTGTGTATACAACATAGTACACACAATTCCAATACTCAATCTTAATCAGCTTGCTCAGAACTCTCGACAAAGTAAATACGCGGGCTGCCGGTTGCGACTAACTGTGCTAATTAGCAAATTAATTGGTTTTGATTCGAAGACAAATACTTACTACTTTCGAGACCTAACGACCACGGATGATGGCACCTTCGAGTGGGATAGTAGTGAAATCGACTGGAACTTGAGACGTCAGTACAATCCGTCGAATATTTCAATCAACCTTCAACACTGACATTTGTCGCAACCCAAGAAGTTAAATTAATATTTCACAATTTGAAGTTCTTCCCGTTTTGGAGAAGTGTCTATCTTTGTCTGTCTCTGGCATTTGGATCATCTACGACCACGAACTTCAGTGATGACTACGATGGTGACATTTTGCAGAAAATCAATTTGATGCTGTGCTGGCAGCAACAAAAAAATCTAGTTGAAAAATCTGCGGTGAGCGTGGCAAACCCTGTTCACTGTTTTCGGTTGGCCATTGCTGTCCTTTGTTGTACCATTCGAATGTAGCACTAATTTAATTTTCATGAAAACCAATGTGTCAGTAAAGTGGAACGTGCCGTGAAGTGAGGTTGACATTGTACGTGGTCAAGGTTTAGGATGGCACAAATGGAGGATATGGCCAATGAGTAAAATGTTTAGAAAATTGGATTAATATCAGCGTTTGACAACCAACTCTCGTAGTCTGTTTCAAAAGAATCAAGCAGCTGAACTGAACCGAATGATTCAAGAAACAGATTTTGTTCAGAATTGAACAATTGAATTGAAAACATTCCTCCGAAGTTTGCAAGAAAGATTACCTAGATTTTCACATAGTGTGATAAATAACATTTAAGATTATTTATAATCGCTGGCTTGAATTTTTGTAATCAAGATCACAGTTGCCAGAGGAGATTTTTTGTTTTAAATAACAGGTTATTACAAAAATTAAAAGAAGACTTAACAGGTTAAGTGACGAGTTGGGTCTGATGTGTGATCTGGTCTAGGAGGCGTTCATCTTACTCAGCTTTCGTGCCATAAATTCGGGCTTCAAAACTTAACCAAAAAGAGGCGTTGTACCGATTTCATAGAGATTTTTTGCTGGTTTATCAGATGCCGTAACTTCATCATCGTGACTTCCGTTTTGCTTGCCATGATGACCAAACTTAAAATTTCAAGGAAGAAAAGATAATTCTGCTGGAAATCGCTTTTCAAGCCCTCCTTGGATCTCCTGTGCTAACCAATCCCCAATATTAAACTATCATTGATCTCACTCTTACAACTTTTCATTGATTTTTTGATACATTGTTGAGTTCTATTGTGGCAGCATCGGTGAGTGCTAGAGCGTTTTTGAAGTAATATCCTGGCTATCTTTACGCATCCAAAAAAACACGGACTTTTCGCCAATTTACTTCTAAAGCTTCCCCGTACTATTGCAAAGCTGGAATGGAGTGGAATGCAGTCTTACAAAAACCACTTCAAACAACATAAGTGATTAGCATAGCCAAATAACAAAAAACCATTAAAATTTGTTGCAGAAACTTGATTGTGACTAAAACGAGCCACAAACAAGTTAGATTAACCTTTTTGCAACAAGTGTGCTGCTAGTGTACTGCGTGCACAGTTATAACGTATTTAGAATTATTTTTTTCTTCTTATCATTCGTCTTATTCTTTTTCTTCTGTAAGCTATGTGCTGAGCGTTTTTCCGATTCTCAATTAAGTGTTTTACTAGTACTTACATAGTTATATATTGAGAACTTTCGATGCCAATCAAAATGCATGACACTAATGGCATGCACAATAATCCATAATGGCATGCACAATGATATGCAATTTCCAGGAAAGTTGAGAAAATATCCATCCCGGAAACCAAGTAACACGAAATGTTTGATAGTATATATTTATGCTGTAATGTGACATACGATTATGTTGCCATTCCGATGATGGAAATCCTTTTTGGATTATTAGGCTTGTTCGCGATGAAATCTGGACACCCCTAAATACGTACATCTCTGGAAATACTTCGTCAATGCGATAAATATTTCGCAGACTCAATTTTTTTTGGTGATACTACAAGCTTTTTGATCGAAGATGGCGTCGAAAAAAGAGCAAGTGCGAAAAGCAATTGTGTGCGGTCGCAATGAAAATCCGGATCTGTCAGTAAGAAAACTTGCAAGAAAGCTTGGTTTTCCTGCAAGCACTGTCCATAACGTTCTTAAATCTTTCGAAACACGTTTGACAGAACCCAGGAAGGCTGAGAGTGGAACAAAAACGGATCTCAGGAACCACCAAAAGGATACGAAGGTGAAGCTAATATTTCAGAAGAGACCAGATCTTTCGGTACGTACTGTGGCTAGAAAAATAAATATGTCCCCAACTTTCGTGCATACTTCCAAATGCTAATGGACGATGAAACTTATGTGCTGGAAGACTTTAAGCAGTTTCCCGGAATGTCTTATCATACTGCCATGCAACGGAACGGCGTAGATGAGCATTTCAGGACGAAGAAAAAGGCCAAATTTCCCAAAAAAATATTTGGTTTGGCTACATCACTACCGGAACTATAAACAATGAAATATACCGTGAACAATGCCTAAAGAAGCGATGGTTACTATTCCTACGCAGCCATGACGCTCCCTCGCTATTCTGGCCTGATTTGGCATCTTGTCACTACGCCAAAGATGTTTTGGAACGGTATAAAGCGAATGGAGTCCATGCTGTACCGAAAGAGGCGAATCCACCTAACTGTCCGGAGTTGCGGTATTGGGCTCTCGTGAAGAGATAACTCTCTCAATATAAACAATTTTGAAAATCTTGGACAAAAGCAGCTAAATCGGTCCCTAATGGCTAAAGTAAACTCAAAAGTTCGTCGTTTCTTCATGCAGTCTAATTAAGTAACTGTAACTAGCTTTAAGATGACTAATTATGCACAATTAAATGAATAAAAAATGCATCTTGGATTGAACTAACAGCAAATTTGTTTTATTCCAGATGTCCAGATTTTGTCGCGAACAAGCCTTACTGTAGAATTGAAATAGCGCAGAAGGTGGATCATATGAAAAATAATTAATGTTTGACAATTGTCATAAAAAAAAAAAATAAATCTAAAACTCATGTTGAAAAATTGCTGTTGGCAACAAAGAGGCATTCATTCATCAGATTTATGCTATGAACTCCAAGCTTACTAGATCGGTATTGTTACCACTCAACCATTTCGACAAAAGAGACCATTTCGACAAATCGAAGCAAACTAAAGTTTAACTCCCATACTACCAAAAGATAATAAGTTTAATGATATGATCATTTCAAATCATCTTTATTATTATTTGTTTTCATGGTATAACGTCATTTTAATATTACCTGATACACAATATCCCTCCAACGTTCTCGGTTCATGGCTGCTCCCCTCGAATTCCGTGGGCACCTTGTGCTCCCTAGATCTTGCTCAACCTGGTCAAACCATCTCGCTCGTTGCGCCCCACGTCGTCTTGTGCCAACCGGATTCCCATCGAACACCATTTTTGCAGGACAGTTGTTCGGCATTCTCGCAAAATTCAGCGTATTCGTCCAGAATTGACCACCTTACGAATACAAGGTTTGTCAGCGAGTTACGTGAGCTCATGCCTCATCCTCCGCCTTCAGACTCCATTCTCCTGCACTCCGCCAAAGATGGTTCTTAACACACTTCGCTCAAAAACTCCGAGTGCTCGCAAGTCCTCCTCAAGCATTGTCCACGTCTCATTTATACAGAGTTTTATACCAGATACACTTCGTAAGGGAGCTAAGTCTGTTTGACTGCAGTTGCTTGTGGAGCCCGTAGTAGGCACGACTTCCACTGATAATACGCCTCCGGAGCTCATGGCTGTTATCATTGTCCCCAGTAACCAGTGAGCTGAAATAGACATAATTATTTATTTAGCTTTCCGACGAATTGATGACCCGCAAGCTTGACATCGTAGCGCTGCTGTTTAATAGTCCCGAGCACCAGCAGGACTCTCGGTTTTTGTATTTAGAGTTCTGGGCGCAGCAACAAGATGGTAGCTCAGCCTAACAAAATATAACATGCTTTGGACCGGCCCTGACCTGGGAACAAACACTCGATTGTAGTGCATTTAGCGCTACCCAGGCTACACCACGGGGAGGCGAACTACCTTACTGCTCAAATATTCTTTATATTTGAACTAAATTTTTCAAACTAACTGATATCTGACTATTTTTTCTTTCTTGTTTATTTCAGCGAGATGCCATCGTGTTGGATCCGACCAGTTCAGACATTCGAAATTGTGTTTCGAAAGGCAAAAGCGAGGTAAGTTCATCGACAAACAATATTTTTTCAGAAAAAAATATCTTAAAAGAATACCTGAACTTATCCATTGTGTAGAGGTATGAGGTTCATAGACTTCGGGTTACAAAAGGAACAGAAATCAATTAATAGTTCATCTAGGTACCACCATTATAATATGAATTGTATGAATTGTAATTGTATTGTATGAATTCAATCAAGAATGGGAAAGGAATATCTATCTGAACGTCGGCAAAGGATTTTAAGGTTCATAAGGTCGTTGTACTTTTGAAAAGCCAACACTCGAGGCCTATCTGAGGATTCACGGAACTAAACTCAATCACTCTGGACTAGACCGAGGCGAAAAACTGGAGTGTGATTTTTGTTTTTGTAGTTGTGTCACGAATCCTGAGTTCCGGTAGGTTAAACGACAAAAAGGCTGTTTAGATATTACGAAAAGACGAAAAGACTGTTGTAGACTGTTTAGATATTTCTATTAGGTTGCATTCCCAGGATTGGCTAATTGATTTATAATTATTGTGCATTGATAACTCGTATGCGCGTTTTTTAAGTCAGAAAAAGAAGTTGGTCTCACCGCAACCATTGCGTCCCAGTGTACGTGTTCGAAGCCATACTTCGTCGTCAAACTGGCAAGCCATTACTATCTTGCCAATCGTCGTTGCATTGTAATGGGTGGCAACTAAAATTTTAAAATTTCTTTCTCAAGCTGTCAAAAAAAAAACGACAAACAAACTTGAAGAAGATCTAATTTAGATTGTAGAAAAAAAAATGAGTGAACATTTAAAAACGGTCTATTATCGGCTGTTCGGCGAAGCTTCCGATGTCTTCCGATGCTTTAATGTCGAAACAGGAGGTTTGTATGGCCTTCATGTAAAATTTGCGAATGTATCTCTTGATTCTACCAATCAACTGTTTGAAATTCGTGACTCTAGTCATTTTTTTTTGTTTCTTGATTATCGAGATTTTCAGCCTCGGTCTGGTTTATCTACCGTTGTAGTCACTCGAACACCGCTTTTAGGCATTTTCGTAACTTTTCCGGGGGTGAGATTCGAACTCGTGACTTTGACGTGAGAGGTATGGATGTTATCCACTACGCCTTCATTGTAGTTTTTGGGTACTAATGAGATCGAACGGGTACTCAGGAACAATTGTGTTTTTTTGGTGTGCTGTCCATCTGCAGGATGTTTTTGTAGAAACTGGAACATTTTCTTCAAACATTCGTACTGGTACACATCTTGATTGATAGCCAAACCAGAGGACTTGAACCATGGCTCAGAAATACCTCTCTCGGAAATGGCTATGTATAGCATCATTTTCTGTTCAAACTTATGTTTAAACTTATATTTTGTGTTCGAAGATGCTGTAGAACTATTCATGGAATAGTATCGATCGTTTCCGGGAATGTACGTCTTCGAAAGAGGGAAGGAGCTTTCGTTGACCAAAACAAAACATTTCCGGAATATTTTCTCATCAACCAGTGGCATTGAAATTCAGCGTCGAAATCTGTTTCTTAGTATATTCTGGGGCTTTTGTCTTCTTTCGGCACTTTTTTCCGACTCTTTTCAATGTTTTTCAGATGTACTGGTGAGAACATTTGATTTTTTTTTTTTGCGGCACCCCGTTGGTTCAGTGAACCCTTTTTGTTGAAGGCACGACAAACAGAACGAAGTTGAGGATCTTAGGATATGGTAAATAGTCGAAGCCGCAACAGTTGCCTTTAAAATTTTGTACCATATACTTTTTGCCGAGATTTCTGTGCAGTTCGTAGAACTATACAACGCGCTCATGAAATGCTTCTTGTTTCGACGACATTTTGAGCAAAACTTAGTAGGAGCCATTTTAACTCAGTTTTGAGTAGTTTTTGACTCACTTTCGTCAAAAGTGGAGTCACTCAAATTTGAGTAAATGTGACTGGGATTGACAAGTCGACAAATCAAAGACATCCATCTGATTTGAGTCGATGTGTTTGATTTGTCGACTTGTCAATACCAGTTACATTTACTCAAATTTGAGTGACTCTACTAATGACGAAGGTGAGTCAAAAACGACTCAAACTGAGTTAAAGTGGCTGGCCGTGCATAAACAAACAAAAAATACTAGTAAAAGAGAAGAGAGAGAGGGAGCTAACACATACACACTCTCGTTTCTCTCTGAGCTCGTTTGTTGTTGAGCATGTTCGGAAAACCGACTTTTGCTATCGTCATCCATCCACCGGTAGAGAAGGAGTCGACAAAAAGGTCTACTGTTCCAATGACGTTTATTCAAGGTCAGGGCCACCAGGCAGTTTACTTGTGTTGAAAACAAAAATATACCATAACATTCACGCTCATCCAGATATACCCAAAATCATACAAATTGGAACTGCTCAGAATTGAGTAACCGGGTTTTAACCCAAATTTGGGTAAACATCGATTTATTTGATTCTGGCTTAGCTGTACCCATTTTTTAAATGTAGTTTTTTGGAATTGGGTAAAGGTTTTTTTTATTCTTGAAAAAATGGGTTTGTCAACTTTGGAGTTTCAATATTTTATTTGTGTTGGTTGAGCCACATGCTCATAATGTTCACCTTTGATTAAAATTCGAGTTACTGGAATTATTTATTTCTTCCCAATTTCCCAATATCCCCCCCCCCCCCCCCCACTTTCTAAATGCCTTACCCATGGCTTGACGTTTCAGCCTGTTTTATGAAAATGGGTACAAGATACTCAATTTTGGGTAAATCCGAATGAGCGTGTTCCATACTGTGAACTGATAGTTTGACATCATCATAAACAGCTGTGCCGTGTAAAAAGATAAAAATTGTGTGGAAACACAAATACCACTATACATTTCCACATCTCACGAATACCGTTAAGCCGGGTGGCCCGAACCTTGTATAAACGTCATTGCTACTGTTCCACTTCATCATTGGTAAAGAAGAATCATGGCACCATGAGTAGTAAAACCACGCGCATACAAAACAAAACGAGACACACATACTCACACACCAGTGAAAGGAAACAAAAATTACCTAGGTTAAGCGAGTATAAGGATTCAGATTTAAATACGACATTCGTGGTTCTTTTTTCCTTCAATGTGTGACGTTATCCGTTTGCGGCTATGGTTTTTCTGTAATGTTTAGACGTTAAAGGTTTTTTCGTCGTTTGATCAATTTTCCGTGTACTATTGAAGTTTCTCTGTTTTTACTCGAACTGTGGACTGCTTGAGTCCCTACCTTTATGTTTTGAAGTGAAAGAGGGAGATTTTTACGAGTGAGTTCCGCCTGTGATGATGCAGGACTTCGATCTCGTGAGTTATTTTATAGCTTATCAAACGACGATCCTTAACTGTTATAATCTAAGCTTACGGTGAAGTCATCTTGACTCAAATAGCGGAATTACTTTGTTGGAGCGTTCGCTGACACTCAATCTTTCATGACTGAATTCTCATGAAGAACCTGCCTTGAGGTTGGGATTTTTTGTTGGGCATTTATAGAAAATGAAAAGTGGTACTCCCGGAGGTGGCGCTTATGCTACTTGTTTTATAATTCCAAGTCAAAAACCGGTAGCCGCATCTGGCGTGCTACAAAAAGTGCTGTACAAAATCTCCTGCTCGAGCTTCAAATTGGATATAAATGTAGTATTACTATAATACAAATGTATCTGATTTCTTTCTGGTGACTATAGTGCAAACACCTATTTTCAAATAACCTTTTGTTCTGTTTTTTTCACTTGTTCGTTTCATTTGGCTATTCACTACTGTCAAAGTTATTTTTTTCCATGCGGGTGTAAACAATTTTGACTTAAAGGATCAGTTTGCAGTATTAATATTCACTGCCATCAGATATATACCGTTGACGTAGAATGCATCTCCAAAGACCTTGCAGATGGAGAAGCCGAAGAAACTAAAACCATCATTCGCCAGAGGAAAGGATGCCACCGAATCAGTGACAAGGTCGAAGTTCATACTAATTTAGTCAGTGGTGTGATTTCATTACTTGTAACTTTTAAAATCAAACGATAATGGTTTCCAGAATGCTGGATCGACTCGACATCGTTTGGGCCGGTACAGCCAACGGATTAAAATATATTGATGAAATGAGGCGAGTTTGCGGAACTTTTGCCAAACGGAGAATTATTGTGACTAGCCTATTTTTCAACAGGACAGGACAGTTTCTAGCGTGTATATATCCAGATAATTGTTTGTGAATTAGTTTAGGTTTAAAATGACCAGCTACGAAGAACTTGCTGCTTCCCAGTGAACAAGGATATTATCATGGACTTGGAAAGTGTATTTACCGTGTCATCTGTGCAACTAGAATGTAAGACAAAATAAATATCAGATCGATGAAAACTCAACCATTCAAATCATTACCGAATCGCAATGACATGGAACTTCAGCATTTCTTCAATTAAAAATTTTACTTGTTATATTTACTATAAATAATGGATTTGAACATACTGGCACTAGATGAAGAGCGTTTCAATCCATCTCTTACTGGCTAGGAAACTCCGGGATGCTGATCATCCATTTAAGGAAATTTTGATAAAATTCGCCACGTGAAATGATACTCAAATCGAAAAAAAATCAAAGTGGGACATATGACAAAGATATTTTTCCTCGATGATCGTATGCGAATGAGCAGCACAAAGTATTAACTCACAGAAGACTAATGAACAGGGTATGAAATGCCAAACACAAATAAAATCTTTCACATTGGAGCAAGTTGCTCATCAACACAGGTGAAGATAAACTGAAATTTTCAGACACTGGCTACAAACCATAGCTTTATTGGAATGCGGCAATTCAAGAGCGCAGTTTACTTACATTCTTGGCTATTTCTGGAATCCACATTCACAACTAAACTAGAGTTCAAGACAGGGTAGTTTAAAGTATTGGTCTAGCTCCACCCTACTTAATCAAATTCAGTTATGATCATTCTCCGTAAATTTGGTTCCGCACTTGAAACCGGAAAAAAAATTCTCGTAGGCACAAATATCAAAAGTTTTCGTATCATGCTGAAGAGCTAGGAGCATGAGAACTAAAAGTTTTGTATTCCCATAAGGTATGTCCACATGAACTTCAAAAGGACTAGTTATGTCCACATGAAGTTCGAAACCAATTGAGCTCAAATTTGGGAGGAATGGTCAGAACGGGATTTGAAATCGATTGAGTGGATTGGAGCTCAATCGATACTTTGAACCACCCTAATGTCCATGACATGTCATCAAATCCAACCCTCATTTAGTTTCACTTAAGTCAATGGTAAATTGTGCATATAGCCCAATCGAATCTGTTTCCTCTATTTCTTTAGCTTCAGATATACAAAAACCGTGCACAAAATCACCACTTTGGTCTTCCTGCTAGCAACCCGATCGGTTCAATAAATTGATATAAATCTGTTCGAACCACCACCAATCCCACACCCTAGAACCACTATTTTATTGAACAATTGATTTCTTTATAGCACGGCATAAAATATTTCATTTTCCCATATTTTTAATGCCTTCACCGCACACCACAGGAAGGTTTCTTGCCATCCTTAGGGTTCAATTCATACATATTGCTATGCTTCATGGGTAAATTTTACGGTTTTGTCATCGACTGCAAAAAAAAGGGCAGGACACCAAAAACGTTCATTTATTCCGGCAAAGCTCCCGTTTTGAATCTACCTTACATTCCCCCGAAACGTCTCGGTTATTGCGGAGCGCGTGGCACACCTTCATTGTTTCGCTTTTATCGCTTTTCAATTTCGTAACAAAATATGATTTCATCGTTGTATTGGCTGGTCTTGTTCGGTTGAACCGATGCTTAAGGTGAATGGAACTGTCGTATGTACATGAAATATGGACGTTCAAGTGGAATAAGAAAAAACCTTAACTTAAAGTTAAAGTTAATACAAAAGTTGTTGAGCTCAAATCATGAACTATAAACAGTTAAGATAATGTTAATGATTCATGATTCATCATAAACCTGCAGTGTATCGAAAAGTAGTTATAAACATTGAAAATTCGCAAATTTTCAAAGCAAAGCCATGTCATTTCAGCTTAACATGTTTAAAGATCAATTAAGTTAACAAGTTTATCAGATTATGGACCACTACACCTACCTTTTTGAGGTACCGCTTGACGATTGACCAGTAGCGTTCGATCGGTCGCAGTTGTGGACAGTTTGGTGGATCGATATATTTTTCAACGAAATCAACGTTATTATCAGAAAACCACTGTAGAGTTGATCTCACATAATGAGCAGAGGTCAGATCCGGTCAGAAGAGAGGAGTAATTTCGTGCTTTGGGTATAGTGGAAGAAACCTCTTCTGCGAGCACTCGTTTCGGTAAATGTCAGCATTAATTATTCCTTTTGTGTAGACAATTGAAGATCGCAACCCACTGGTGTGAATTTTTCGCAACAGTTGTATTGGGACACTCTAATCAACTGCTTTGGTGTTGAATTTAGGTCCCAGCAGTTTTCTGGAATTCGCTTTCACGTACGTTTCGTCGTCCATCAAAACCCACTTATTTTTTGCACCATCGTTTTTTTTTTTTTTTGCACGACGCTTCTGCTCCGCAGATTGCTTTAGTACTTGCTGTTTCCTGTATGTCTTCAAATATTTTAATTTCTTTATCCGCTGGATCATTTCGAAGCTGGCCCTGTATTGCTCAGCAAAATCATGAGTAGAGGCTGATTTATCCTCCTGAATAATACTGTTCTCAGTTATGTTCCAGTTCTCGGAAGATCCTGCAGGGTCTACTGCTCATCATACTTTTCAATCACTCGTTTTACATTTGCAGAATGCACTTTGTCCTTTTTGGCAATCTGATTGTAGGTTACATCCTCTTTAGTACACCAAGTGTGCAGAAGTGTCTTACTTCCAGTTCAATACGTTATATATTGCAAAAGAATGGTGATCACCAAAAACCAAAAAAGACGCACAGCTAAGTTCTCGCTCTTTGTCAGTAGATAGCTCTAGCAGTAAGAGTGGGTCGATTTTGACGTATCCAAAACATCATGAACCAAGGTTAGACATTTGGTAAACAAACCGCTTTGATACATTAGTGATTTTGTTTTTGCATTATATTCTTCTGGTTGTGTGAAAATGTCTAACCTAGGCTAGAGCCATCTACTGACAATCAGTGAAAACTTAGTTGCGCACCTAATATATGCACTATTTTAAGCTTAACTACGTATCAAATATGTATCACTACTTTTCGATACACTCCTTAGTTTTAGAATTTTTGTCCTGGCTTTGTTTTTAAGTTTTGGTTCAAGGAAAACGTTTTTTTTTAGGTGTTGTTTTGATCATCGCCATCGACTGTGGATTACGGCTTTATCACTCTGAAGAATGGGACTTTTCTTAGAAGGATAGAAGGATATCAATCCTATTCCCAGTTGGATATGATGGTCTTCATTTCATTACTTGACATCTGTTGGTGTATGATGGTACTACCTCAATATTCCTAGCCTGCTTCATCTAATACTTTTGCTGAATTAAGTAGATTATTGTTATTTGGATGTTTTGTGTCAAACCAGAAAACGAGTAAATTTCGTTGAACTTCTGTCATAAGATTCTGTACAGCCACCACTTTTTTAGCGATGACTTAATCACTTACTCTTTAAATAACACTTAAAAAAACTTTTTGACTGTATTATAAAAACGATTTGTATAAGAGAACAAGGAAAATTTAAACCTACATTTAACACCCAAATTGTTAACTGAAACACATTTTATAATTTTCATTAGTAAACGGGAGCACATTCTTAGAAATCCCATCATAAAAAGCTTATCTTTTGATCGAGCACTCGACAGTAAAGAAGCCTGTAAGTCACAGAAAAAATAAGCCTGAGCTGTATCGAAAATAAGTTATCCATATATTTTTCTTTCAAATCAAAAAACAAGATGATGTTTTATTCAAACAAATGGGTGATTCTTTATTGAACGGGATTGAACTTGAACATTGTGAAGACCGGATGAAATTAGTATTATTCTTTCATGAATTTGAACATTTTTTATCGAACACTTTTCATCAAGTTCCGGACAAGTGTTTCATCACATTTTTTGGACGCCTTCGCCCAAATTGTTTTGGACTCCTGCATATTCTGAGCTGCTTTACCAGTCTTTTTGAAAACCCTCTTCACAATCGCCCAATAGCGATGGGCCGAACCTGAGGGCAATTTAGCGGATTGGTGTCTTTCTCAACGAAAGAAAGATGTTGTTGCGAAGTGCACGAGAACGAACATGAATGTTGATTTGGTTAAGCAGCATCGGACAGTCAATTTTTGCCATGAAAAGATCGGGAACCAACATGACACGTGATAGATCTCTCCTCACTTCTAGTGTGTCAAGGCCAACTCAAAGAGCTTCGCTACAGCATTCAATGCAGATATTCCTCCGTAGTTGTCGGCGTTGTGCTTGTCGCCTTTTTTGAAAACTGGAAACATGTATGCCGATTTCCAAAGCGAGGGAAATGTTCCAGTTGTTAGAGAGAGTTGGAACATGTGACGAAGAGGGGATATTATGCCAGTACAGCACTTTTTAAAAATAACTGCAGGGATACCATCCGGACCAACCGATGTTGATGATTTCATTTTAAAAATAGCTGAACGGATCATTGAATCGTCAATATTGATGGTGTTTGACCCTGTGTCAATATTTCGGAGCAAAACGCGCCCTCGAATTTTACTTTGAAAAGTTCGCAAATGTCCTCGGAATTCGGTGCTGTGAGTTCTCCGTATGTTAACGTTGACGGTAGTCCAGATTATTTCCTTTGATCGTTGACATGTTTCCAGAAAGACTTAGGAGCTAATTTCAGCCTATCCTGCACATTTCTTAAATAATTGGCACGACTCTGGCGAGACATCCATTTGTATTCGCTGTTGATTCGCAGGTACCGGAATCGGAATATTGGAGGCCAAGAACGCCTCTGCACTTTCACGAGAAATCACTTGGAAGTTTGATAACAGGATTAGTTGGCAGCAGGGTTAGTTTTGGTAAACGATAAGCTGAATTCACGTTGCGTTTAGTAAAATATTTAAATATTAGTAACGATTTCTGATTTGCACCGATTTATACCAACAGTAAGGATGCTATTGGGAACACTCACAGACTGTGAGGGTGATTTTCCGTAGAAAAAGCAAAGTGATTTTTTATAATGCTGGAAATCCGATTTGAACCAATTTAAACCAATAGTAAAGATGCTATTGAAGCCAGTCACATTATTAGACAATGGTTAACTTGCTCCAGGATATTTCTGCACGGCGAGTATGGCGAACCAATATTATGGATCACAATTAATTGTGATCCAGATCACCGGTCCACCACCCGGCGAACCACCACATATCACCATGAAGGAGCTTTGATTTTTCTGTGCTCAATCGATCACTCGCGCCACTGAACAATAGATAACCGAAACAATACAAAACGCCCCATGCCCAATAGCAAAACAGTGCGTGATAAAATATCCGCACAACCGTTCACAGCCGATGCTCGGAGCAAACTCTTTTTTAGGTAAACTTTCAGTTTTTGCAACTGCATCCTTCAAATTATTAAACTTTTATTAATTATCTGCATCAATCAAGTAGAAGCTTCTAAAGAACAATCTATGCTAATCCATTTAAAGTTAGGATTGAAGTATTTGGTAAGAATAAGAGCCTGTAGATGTATTTCGTGCCTTCTGCCAGCTTTTTGCTTCTATTGATGTCCAAGTTCATCGGTTTAGCACCAACTGGGGGAGATTTGGTCCTATACCCAATCATTTCATTATCTTCAACCCGCTCAACCAAACGTAATGTTTTGTGATATAGTGGACGGATTATTATAATTTGAGGAAACTCAATGCAGACGTCTTCCAAATTTGGCAAATCGGCAGGCAAGCTATGGAGACCCACCTGGTACCTCGTAGCAAGATGCTTATAGGTGGATCGGAAGATTCGATGAGCTTCCTCCCCTAAGCTTTCTTCCAAATTCTTTCCAAATAGGAGCTTCACCTCAACCAGTTACGTTATAGAACAATTGTCGTCCATGAGGATGCATCCTTCGTACTTCGTAAGAACCTCATTGTACAACTTCTTTTGGCCACCGGGCACGTCTTTTGGCCACTAGACTCTGCTTAAGAGTTTGTTTGGTTGCTTACTGGCCCAAAAAGATCAAAATACTTCTCACAGATGAATCCTCCAAACAGTGCTTTAGCTGGCATTTAATGTCTTGGCGATATCATAATCCGACAGGGTTTGCCCTAACCGTTCTCAACTCATTCAAAATCAAACTTTTGATCCTTAGTTCCGTTATGATGCTTGCTATGATGCTGCCGATTGATAGTATGCCGCTCATGAAAATGTTTGAAAATTCCGCACACGGTCAATTTTGCCAATTTCAACGAATTTGCGATTTTTGAACCCAAATTAATTTTCGGTTCGCGGCTTCCATCGAGAATAACTTTTTTGAAACGGAAAAATACATTTAAAAACATTTCAAATCCGACCACCAGGAACGTTGCGGTTAAGTAGCAAGTGGGTCCAGAGATTAAATGACTCAGGCCTTACCAGTGATAAGTTGAAAAAATGTTTCAGTTTTTAATTTGTTATTGTTGGTTAAAATTTCCCTAGCTCGGGTTGCACATGCTTGAACATGCCTGCTACCTTACTCTTTCTGGTTGCCGTTAAAACGAATACTCAGCAAGCTGAGGCTTTTGGGGAAGTTTCATCGTCCATTACCCCCACAAGAACTTTAACATCTTCCGGTATCGTCTTTTGTCTATCTTGTTTTGCTTATAGTCGCGATTCTTAAGTTAACAGTCCGGAAACAAAATGACTCTCAGCTTGTTCGCGTAATCTTAGACGTAGAAGTTGACGCTCCCCTTGAAACCACCGGACACTGTATTTGTCCTCGCTGCGGCTTCCAGCTATCGATTGAGCTATCTGACTGTCGAAAACTTCTATTACGTTTTTCATTATTGAAGTGCCCACTTTTAATGATATCTCTAGAGCGAATAGGTCGAAATTTCGCCATGAGCAAGCAAAATTTTGAAGCGTTGTTCGTATTGTTTGGACACCGTTTTGAGGAGAGCAGATGCCACCTTCCATCGTACACCGCGCTAAAATCGGTAGACTACGGTGGGCAAGGCATGTCGCAAGAATGTTGGACGACAGCCCAGTAAAAATGATTCTCGAAAACGAACCGAAAGGCACAAGTAGTAGAAGAGGCGCGCAACGAGCAAGGTGGATCTTTCCAGTAGAAGGCGACCTGCGGACCCTTCGTAAACTGCGAGGCTGGCGAAATGCGGCCATAGAGCGAATAGAATGGACACAACTTCTGTATACAGCAGAGGCCACCTGGGCCTTGGTCTGATTGGTAAGGTAAGTGAGATGACAAAATAAAAAAAAAGTACATAATTCTTCACGCACACACCTTTAAATCGAGGGGTGTTCAGGATTTTCGAATGCACGTTTACCATAAAGGCGAAGTTTAAGTCAACCGTATTTTGATCGTAGCACCATTTAGGCTGCACGTTGATTCCAGCGGATTCTAGTAGTGAAATATTTATTTTTTTGCAATTGATTCTCAGGTTCTTGTGGGTATGTGTTAGGGCCAAAATTTTCAAAGAAGTAAAATAGAGCGATTTCAGGGTATTTCTTATATATGTGCTTCTATTTGCCAAAATCGAGCCAAAAATAGGGTTTCTGGAATTTACCTAGAAAGAATTTCAAAAAAAAATCATCTTTAAAGATTTATTTCTGAGATTTTCTAAAACCGACAAAGTAATATTGGTGACGAGAAAGCAACACTCTTAGTCTATAAATTGCAATGTCTGGCAACCCCTATCCTACCAAATATGCTAGCAAGTGCACATTACCGTCGTTGACGTACAGATCCTTCACCTCAACTGCGTTGATTGCCTCGACTGAAGGCAATAAAAATATTATTCCTTCCCTTCTGCTTACTCTTGATTGGTTACAGCAGGGAAAACATGGCTCACTAGGAGATAAAGTTTTTCCACGTTATGGGATGATGTGGGCTCAGGATTTATTTTTTAGGTGCTCGCTCGTACTACGTGGGCGAACTTGCTCGTGTGTTCCTCTCCTGTGGAAGCGTGGTGTCGGAATCGAAAATGTAAATTTCCGTATTTTATTGAAGGAAGATTCCTTCATGAAGCCACCTACGCAGAGCAGGGTATAATTGCGTTTCTACACGCGAGTTTCCATGAGTTTAATATCTTACTTTGCAGGAAGATTGAAGTCAAAAATTTGGAACGGGCGTGAATCAGCAGATGTTGGCAATTTTCAACTTCAAGCATTTATTAGCGCTACCGCATCATAACCTTCACCTCGCCCATGGAAATTCTCGGAACTTGGAACACACGGAATGTTTTAGATGAATCAGCTACTTCGATTTTTCATTTTCACGTACGCGGAAAAATCGCTACGTGCCAGGAAAACTAAGCCAATTTTATTGCAGAATTCCACCCTAAAATTGACGATTTGGTGCGGCTTTCGGCACGGTGAGCCAACCAATCGACGAGGTTTATTTTTTGGGTACATGTCTGACTTTTGCTCGCAGCAAGTCATGGATCTGAGTGAACCTTTCCAGGCATGTGTCGATGACCGATTTCATAATGAGGAGTGTGTAGGCGAGAGATTATGATTTTCAATCAAGAAGAAGGGGTAGATGGAATCCGTAAAGGGCCACAGATTTGATTGTTTTATCTTGTTGCTGTTACCTTTTTTTTTTAAAAAAAAAAAAGAGTATAGAACAAATGTGAAATAAATTTGCAGATAATTGAACCAACTGTTTGCATGTTTGATGGCCTGACACGAGCTTTTTAGATACCAAGCGTCCTGTGCTAAGTATATTAAAATAGAGCTGAAAAAATCCAGTTGAAGGAATGCACCACCCACAAAAAAATTCCCACATAAAATTTCGCTGCACTAATACTCGTAATACGTTTTTAATTTTTAAGCCAGACAAGTTAGATCGGCAGGATGATTTACCTCCATGAAAATCCTATAAAATCGTGACATTGTAAATTAACTAAAAATACTTGAGAAACGAGCAATCCTTCGCGAAACAAATCCACCGATTCTGTGCCACCAACTTAACCAATAGCGGTAACGATTTCCCATTTGATAAATCACAATCATTATTATGTGCTAATGCTGAAATGGCGTGCATTTTTGGTACCGATTTCCTTCTACGGAACAAAAAAAAATATCCCCTGCGTCTCAGTTCCCGGAAGCGTAGCTTTCACAACTTAAAGGTAGCCAATTATTTTTAGTTTTATCAACCCAGCCGACGGCATGCAGCTAATGGTGGTAGTGGATCCGTGAAAAAGGGTTTACTTGCCTAGTCGATAGAAGCATTAGCGACGACAGGTGGTTCCCAGTAACGGATAAGCTAGGTTGTGATTTCCTTTGAAGTGTATTGATTTTTCCATTTCAAAGCTTGAGGATTGTTTTCTCCTGGGGCGGCTCAGACAGACCTGATCCTGCCCGGGGTTTGTAAGTGTGTGTCTGTATAACAACAAAGGACTAATTACGGTTCCACTTTCAAGGTTTTCGTTTCCTTTGTATACCGAGACTGAGCTGAGCGCCGGTTGAGTTTATAAAGCGAATAAAGCGGTTTAATTACTGTCAACGGAAATTTATGCTTTAAAGCATTCGTCAGCCGATCAATTTGGCTGCCACAAGGATTCATACCGGTTATCTAATAAGTTGTCATCAAACCAGGGATAATAAATTCCTTTTATTGATCCCGGTGCAGACCCCGTTCAGTGTCACTATGGTGAACTTGAATCTAATAAAACCGCTCGAATTTATTATCGTCATTTATCACCGTTCATACGATAGCATGTAACGACATCGACGAGAACGACGATGCTTTGGGGGTATTAAACAGTGATATATGACTGGTGACAGGTACGGAAAAATCAATACAATTTAATGCAAGCAGGGAGGAAGGTTAACGTTTGCTGTCAGTTGATTGTGAAGGGAGGCATTTGAAAAATAACTGTCATAATATGGCAGTTTTGAGAATTGAAGAATAAAGGAGAGAAAAACATTGTAAGCTGGTAAGCTAAGAACACGGATCCTTTCATTTATTTTCCCTGTAAGTTTGAGGTTATGAAAGATACGGTTTGGTGGATTCATTTCTTGCGGTACAAAATACACGGAATTAGCCGCATACCACTCCTGTAAGATTTTGGGGTAGTGGCATGAAGCCAAATTGGGTAAAAACAACGGTTTTTGATCGTGCTGTGTATGTGTGTACAATCCAACTCCCACTGTCCGGAAGTGCTTTTATGGAAGAAAACCGCATAAACACAATACTAACATCAATTGTATATTTGTATTATGTTTACAACACGTTATGTTTTGATAACATATTTAGTTGTAGGCTCATATCTAATTGTAGGAATTTGATATCCATTGATTTATAATTACTCAGACCTCACCCTAACGTATTATGTTTCCAGGAGTTTCTTCAGTAGGTAGAATTAGCCGGAATTTCCCTTCGCAAATATGTTCTGCAGCGTTGCCCTAATTGCCTTCGGAGTGGACTTGCCTTTGATGTACTCCAGTTAGGAATCTGCGATCTTCTCCATCAACGACTGGCAACGTGCTGCTTGGTGTATCAATTCCGCCAATTTCGTCTCCTTCTGAACCGTCACTTGCATTGGAAGCTTCCCGCAGGATTTCGTCTGCTTCTGTCCGGGTTCAATACGGACCGCTGCCGCTCCTACAATTGAGTCTTCATACGATATTTCCAGTTCGAAAAATTGTTACCATCGAAAAGATAGGGCTTTGGTTTTTCCGCATGCATTTTGCTTCCGGGAGAGTTGAGCTTCAAAGCCACAGCAAAGACGAAAAAAGCGACAGCTGTCAAAAAACGCGTAGCACGCTCATCCGGATTTACCCAACATTGAGTAAAGGTAACTCAAAATAATATTAGAACTACTCAGAATTGGGTTACCGGCTTTAAACCCTAATTTGGGTAAACACCGATTTCTCTGATTTTGGGTTAGCTCTACTCATTTTTATAAAAAGTAGTTTTTATGAAAATTGGGTAATTAGGTTTTTTTTTATTCCTTAAAAAAAAAAGGGTTTGTCAACTTTGGAGTTTCAATATTTTATTTGTGCTATGGTTATACATGCTCAATAATGTTCACCTTTGATTAAAATTCGAGTTACTGGAATTATTTATTTCTTCCCAATATCGGGCTGGAGTTGGAAAATCGAGTACATCATTCATTCATAAATTCTTTCTTAGATACACACATGCACACATACACATATACATACAGCGAGCAATTTTACCAGATAGTAGCCCAATCCCTGTACGGCACCCGCCAGCGAAGTAATCGAAGGGTTCCTCTCCTCCAGCAGTTGATCTTCGACAACATTCATCACGGGGTCCAGAACACGGTGCTGGTGCCCATTGTTCACGCATCGCGGGACTTCCTTCTCTGATAAAAAAGCAATAATAATATATATGTGTCCAACACATGATTTTTTGCAATTTGATCAACAAATGATATCTATTTGTAACCACACATACTTCCTGTGTGTACAAATAACCACTATGTGTAGCCACACATGCTTTTCATTTGCCACATAAACTTCATGTGTTTCTCAGAGGCTTCTGTTTATGTGTGAAAAAATGAATATTGTGAGGAATTTCACATGAATTTTTGCCAATAAAAATGTGTGGACTTTTACCCGTGTTGGTCATCAGTCCGATCAGCTCGGACAGGCTCTGTTGGAAGTGGTTGGTTTCGTTGATTGAACAAATAAAATTTCTAGAAGAGGCGCATGTTGAACTTGTTTAATCAGTTTTTGGAGCTCAACATTGTACCGGATGATTGGAGGCGGGTGAGAGTTATCGCCATTCAAAAACCTGGCAAACCCGCGTCCGACCACAACTCCTATCGACCCATCGCGATGTTATCCTGCATTCGAAAGTTGTTGGAGAAAATGATCCTCTTCCGTCTGGACAAATGGGTTGAGGCGAACAACCTGCTTTCAGATACTCAATATGGTTTTCGTCGGGGTAAGGGAACGAACGACTGTCTCGCGTTGCTTTCCACAGATATTCAGTTAGCTTTTGCTAAAAAAGAGCAAATGGCTTCTGTATTCTTGGATATCAAGGGGGCTTTTGATTCAGTATCTGTTGAAGTTCTTTCAGATAAACTCCACGCTTGTGGCTTTTCACCATTATTCAATAATTTTTTGTACAATTTGCTGTCAGAGAAACATATGAGCTTCTCTCATGGAACCTCTACAGCTTCACGATTTAGCTACATGGGTCTCCCCCAGGGATCATGTTTAAGCCCCCTTTTGTATAATTTTTTTGTCAAAGACATTGACGGTTGTCTAAGTGACAACTGTACGTTGAGACAACTTGCAGATGACGGCGTAGTGTCTGTCACGGGATCCAATGGGGTTGATCTGCAAGGACCCTTACAGGATACCTTAGACAATTTGTCTACTTGGGCTTTAGAGCTAGGTATCAAATTCTCTACGGAGAAAACTGAGTTGGTAGTTTTTTCAAGGAAGCATAACCCTGCACAACCGAAGCTTCAAATTTGGGGTAAGCCGATAACTCATTCTATGTCATTTAAATATCTTGGGGTCTGGTTCGATTCTAAGTGCACCTGGAGATCCCATATTGAGTATCTGAAGCGAAAGTGCCAGCAGAGGGTCAATTTTCTCTGCACAATTACCGGGACCTGGTGGGGAGCTCATCCACAAGATCTTCTAACGTTGTACTGGACAACGATTTTGTCGGTTATGGAATACGGTAGTTTTTGTTTTCAGTCAGCGGCTCGGCCGCACATCATTAAACTGGAACTTCTTCAGTATCGGTGTCTTCGTATCGCTTTATGTTGCATGCACTCGACTCACACCATGAGTCTTGAAGTGCTGGCTGGCATGTTGCCACTCTCGGATCGGTTTACAGAATTATCTCTCCGGCTCCTCACCAGGTGTGAAGTCATGAACCCTCAGGTAATCGAAAATTTTGAGAAGCTCCTTGAGTTGAATACTCAAACCCGCTTCATGACCTTGTACCATTTGTACATAACACAGGATGTCAGCCCTTCGCTGAACTTTCCCAATCGTGTTTGCTTCTCCGATTTCGACAATTTGGTTCATTTTGATTTATCCATGAAGCAAGAGCTTCATGGAATCTCAGAGCATCATCGTCCTATGATTGCTCCGGTAATATTTGCTGCAAAGTTTGGCCAAGTTAATTCCACTAAATCGTTCTTCACTGACGGATCCTTGATAGAGGAGTCAGCAGGTTTTGGTATATTTAATGGAATTTATAGCGCCAATCGTAAACTTCAAGCTCCTTGTTCCGTATATGTCGCTGAATTAGCGGCAATACACTTTACGCTAGAAATTGTTGCCTCATTAACACCGGATCAGTACTTCATTTTCACGGATAGTCTCAGTTCTATAGAGGCTATTCGCTCATTGAGGCCGGTAAAGCACTCCTCGTATTTCCTCATGAAAATACAGGAGCTTCTTAGTGCTTTATCTTCGCGTTATTTTATCATCACCTTTGTATGGGTCCCATCTCATTGTTCAATTCCGGGCAATGAAAAAGCGGACTCGCTTGCAAAGGTGGGCGCTATAGAAGGCGATATTTACGATCGACAAATCGCCTTCAACGAATTTTTTACTATTTTTCGTCAACTCGTCAGCTGGCAGTATAAATGGAGTAAAGGAGATTTGGGGCGATGGCAACATTCTATCATCCCAAAGATGTCGAAGAAATCCTGGTTTAGGGGGATGGATGTGGGTCGAGACTTCATTCGTGTCATGTCTCGCCTCATGTCCAATCATTATTCTTTGAACGCTCATTTATACCGTGTTAGGCTGAGCGACAGCAATCTCTGTGGGTGTGGACAAGGCTATCAGGACGCAGATCACGTTATTTGGTCTTGTGCTGAACATCGTGGAGTCAGATCGGAGCTTTATGATTTCCTTCGGGCTCGAGGTAGACAACCCAATGTGCCAATTCGAGATATTTTGGCTGTACGTGATTTGGAGTACATGAAACTCATTTATGTGTCTTAGATTGTAGTTAGTTTAACCTGTATGTTTACTATAAGTTTTGTTTTATCGGTGTCTGTGTGTATGTGTGTTTTTTTTTCTTTTTCAAAAAATGTTCAAGTCAAAAGTAAACCATAATTGTATAGTTATAAGTTTTTAGATAATTTAGAATTTAAATTTAATGTGTAATGTAAACCATACTTTAAATTCCCACCCTCCTTCCCATCCGTAATTTGTAATTCCTATTAACCTCGAGACGACCGCGAGTAATCGGCTCTATCCTCCTTACTTTAATTTTAAGATAAATGATGTATATAAATATGAAAATTTGGCTCTGTAAAGTTGATTCGATTGAGCCTGTACAAATAAACGATTATTAAAAAAAAAAACTTAAATAATCCTCGATAGAAAATTCCCGGTAGTCAGCGGATGTGCTCTTATGATGCATAATTCCATTATGATGATGGCACCATTCCGCAAATCGTATACCACTACGATAAAGGACATGAGCAGCAATTGTTATATGTTGGCCTCTCCAGAGTATCATCTCTCGATGGCCTATGTCCCTATCATCCACTCAAATGTAACCATCGAAATGCGCAATAGGCACAGGACAACCCTTCCTGTTAAATTCTTTAGTTTTGGCATACAAATTCATCACCACATACTTAGCTTCCCGTTTCTTTGGTGCCCTGGATGGTATCTATCGGGATACTAAAACGTCCTCAGCATTTCCAAATGGCTTTAAGCCACCACAATTTCAAGACAAGTGTCAATTTTCCAGCACAAAATATTTAAAGACCCTGTATTAGGAAAGAGGCGGTATATCATTCACTTTACAGGTTTCGTGCTTTTTGCAAGACTATTACAGGTAATCGCTTGTTCCAATCGATCAATGTTGCCCTTTGAAAATAATAACATTCATTACACATTGCTACTGTGTAAGTGGTAAATTTGATTGTCAATTCTAACCATTATTGGGAGTTAGGATGACTTTGTCAGCATAGTGATTTTGAACCGACTATGACCATGGTCAAAACGACCATTAAACATATTCGATTAAACTTTTGCTATAATGTCGGAATAGTCCTTGTTATCATGCCAATAGTCAAGAATGCCATGAACGTGGTGAATTCGACCATTTTCATGGTTATTGTAACCATTATATGCAATAGTCATCTTGACCATGATTTTATTGTCAGTACAACGATGGAATTTTTCTCAAATTACGTCACCTTTGCTAAGAACCCCATTGTAGTTTTTTTAGTAACTTTTAATAATTGTATTTCCATTTCTTTGAAAACATAGATTAGTTCTAACAATTTAAGAGAATTACCTTATCCCTATATCAACTTTTGTTCCACTGTGTCCGTTTTCTTCGTTACACGATGTTTGTGTTTTACATGTGAAACATTTGTTTCTGTTATTTTTGTTTAAACTTAACCTAACTTAACTTAACTATAAACTATAAAACTAATTATAAATTTTTCGTGATGCTTCGTATTCAGATAAACCTGCTTTGTTTACAAAGTTATTTGTTTTTTCCTTAATTTTCTTTTCTTTTTTTATTTCTTATCTCAAGTTTTATCTGCTAAGATTCTTTTTAACTTCAAAGGAAAAAAACAATGAAAAATTATTCATTAGCATTTTGGATGAGGTCTCGGACTTTTAGCACATTAGACCTGTCAGCTTGATCTGCCATCTTTTTCCACCCCTTCTGCAAATCAGTTGGTTTTTTTTTTTTTTCTCCATTTTTTTTTTGTGTGTTTGTTAACTGCCATTGGGACGAAAATTTGGACAATTCGGTGGGTTAATTCCAACAACGTCAATATCATTCTGCTTATTCGCTTCTGTACACACCCCTACTTGTATTCCTGCCCATTCATAGTGGCTCTAGTGATGAAAAACTTTCGTTTTCTTTCCACAACTGCAGATGCCTTGCTATATCATTAACTTGCGAGCAAACTTGTCTGCATAGACAAATTTGAATCTACCTGCAGCATCACCCTTGCGTTTTGCAAGGTAAAATTTGTGTCCCGGGAGATGTCCAAAGTCCATTTTAACATATGTTTTTTTCCTGGCATTGAGTCTGCGGTTTTGTTGTAAGTATTTTAGCAATTTTCTAAAAGGGTTTGGAACTGTTTTCCAGTTTCGCTATCTTTTGTTGGAATTATTAGTTTTTGTATGTATGTATGTATGTAAAAGATACCACTCATTGTTGTAGGCTCAGCCATAAGACAGTGGATCGTCCTCTACGAATGATTTGATCAAGTTCGACATCTGCCTGTATTCAATTTAACACTGTCTGAAGGGCCAAAAACGGATGGGCGGACTCGTAAGCAGAGACACTTACGCGTAATCCGCGGGATAATGAGAATCTCCTTCCAATGCTAGAATCCTACAACCTAATGTCGAACAAGCCATCAAACGTGAGGACTTCCCAATGAGTGGGTAGAAGAGCTCGCCATCAATTCACGAATTGTTAATGACAGGGAGTTTGCAATTCCACTCTCCCCATCCAATTCGCTTCAATCCGGTGCTCTGATGGTCCCTTCCCAACCCTTTTTATTTGATGTATAATATAGTGATGTTCATATAATAATGTAGAGTATTTTTCTTCATAATAATAATCTTACCTTCCCTGGTCTACCTGGTTGTAAATAATACAATATGATGAAATAACTGAAACAATGATAGACATATGAAAATTATATGCTGCTTGGTGCCTTATTACAGCTCAATCATTGGTAGTTGAATGTAACTCCGGAATGTGAAACCTTTTTGCCAAACCATTTCGGAATTAAATGAAGTATAAACATGGATTATGGCATTTAAGTTTATACTAAATAATAAAAAATATGTACGTATTTATAACATATGGGTCATAATCAGCAGAATTGAAAAGCATTTATTAATTTTAATAATATCCAATGATCTAATTTAATAGAAAAGAACCTTGAGCAACAATGACAAAAAAATAGCTATACTATCTGGAACAAACTTCCTTGTACCCTTGAAGCAGATAAAATTTAATTATTATTTTTATTATTTATAATAATAATTTCAATATGTTTTTAATAATATACAATGATGAAAATAATACGATGTTGCAATAAAATACTAAATAATGTATATATAATTATAAAATGCAGCCATTTGCCTCTTCGGCAGCGGTATTAGTTGCTTTAAACTCTGAAATAACGGAAATTTCCAATGTGATCTAATGAAACATAGTTGATCTCCTGGCAGCCGTTTTGCTAGGAAAATGTAAGCAAACAATAAGGCGAAATAAATTCCCTATGAATATGATTATTCCCTAAAAACGGAAGCTTAATAAATCTGAAATAAAAGAAATAAAAAAAAAAAACAAGAGGAAATTTGATTTATCCGCTAACTTTTATTTACCACTGGGCCCATAAATGATTCTTTATGCCTGTCTAATAGAAGATGTAGGATCAATGTTAGGTTTTGTATTTTTAATTGTCTTATGATAAAGAAGGAAAAAATTGCATTAAAAACCATCGTATCTTTTCATATACATAGCGTGAGTTAGGTTGGCTTAGACTCACAACGATGCATAAATGCGAAGCTGAAAATAGCATTAAAAATATTGTGAAGGTTTTGTGATAATAGCACCAAAAAACAAAATAGTACCTCAATAATCACTCGCGCAATCAAATCAAATCACCGATGCAGTACAGGGGATTGCATGAAAAAATTTAACCTCACACATTTGACAGGTGCTGGTCCTGTTGTTTACGTTTCGTACTTAAGAAAATTTCTCTTCCGCTGAAAGTTGGTGTTTCGCTCGTTGTTAAAAGAGTTATCTAGACGTATAGATGGCACCCAATCCGGATAATGTGTATCAGATTCGTTTGTTAAGTGGCGTAAAACTGTTCCCATATCCAAGAACTCTTTTCCACTCGTCGATTCTTTCGCTGGCCACCCGGATAAAAATAATAATTCAATTACAATACAATAATATAAAAAAAAACGTTAAAATCTATTTCCAACCATAAATCTTATTGTTCATTAATCATATATATATATATGAAAAATGCATATTATCATTACAATAGATTTACTATTCACTCCATATGCTAGGATTTTCAACAATTGTGAAACAATAAAATTAATAGTAATTGACTCCAATTTGTTCGGAAAAAAATGAGTTTTTCTATAGTTAAGATACATAACAACCCCCCTTTTCTATTGTCGATGTCTCAATTTACATTAGATTTTATTGTAGAAACAGTAAGTCCTAATGTTATCTTATCGCCGCGAACAATACGATCAATTGTCCATACCATTGATTCTATTGTATGGTTACAATACATTTTAGTGTAAATCTATTATACTTTTTTATTCGGGCAGCTGCTGCAAACATTTTCCTACAAATATGGAATACGGAACAATTTGTTGCCGGGGCTTTTTATAGTAGATTTGCACTTCCACACACAGCATTTCCAAAGCATTGCAAATGACTCGACAAATTTCACTTCGGATGAAACAAATTTCAAAACGTTAACAAAAGTGCCACCACCTGTCAAAATTAACGCGTGACGTCACAATGCAATGAAGTATAATTAAACGCAGACAAAAACAATGTCGAAAATATTTAACTTCAAGAACCAAAATCACAGTTCAACAGAAGAAAAATGTGACAGCTCGCGAAAACTCAACCGTCCGCGGGCACCGCTTACTGCGATCTAAACAACGTTTTACTTAAGTGCTGTCTCAAAAACGGCAAACACACAGTTGATGGTGCCTTTGATCACAAATGGTTCACTACGTTTACCACAAGTGCACAAGGCCTGCCAAATCAGGTACTTTGACGCGAAATTCTACTGCTTCTTCCATTTGAAACTTCAATACACAGCAAACTTGTCCTTCCTGTCCCGGCAACTTCTTCAAATCTGCTTTGACGTAGGTCTTATATGATGACTTAACGCAGCGCCGGTATCTCGTGAGCAGCTTCGTTTAGAGTTTTTATGGGAAAATTTTTTGGTAACACTCTTCTGGCATTCGTCAGAATTAGGGAAGTTCTGCATCTTTTACATTTTCAATCCGGATCGTTTCTTGGCCCTGGACGAAACTTTGAGAAACATCAAGTTTTTTAGCCACATCCCGAGTCGAAATGGCTTCCACTTAAAGTTAAATCATCGTTCTCTCGGTTTCTTTGCGCGTTGTTTCCAATTTTCGCCTAGTTCCTGCTTTGTGGTCCACTGACATTCGTTCCTGGAACCTCTCGAGGATCCGATGAGTGATGTATATTCATCGGTTTTTACAAAGACGCGCTGTGACAACTCAGGATTTTACATGTGAGTGAAAAAAAAACTTACGGTTTGATAATTTCCTTTCATCTCGACCAGAATCTTACTAACGACTACATGACTGAGCGGATGTCAGCAATACACACTACAGAGAAACTGCGCAAAATTTGATTGATTTCGGTTGATTTCTGAATATGATAAAAGTTACCCAAGTTTGAGAGGGTTGCAATAATTATCAACCCTTTAGTTTTGGGATTTTTCGAATCGAATTTTTCAAGGAGGATCATGGTTTTTACTCAACAATTATAGTATGCAATCGTACCTGATATCAAACGCTTTGAATAAATAACTGTGGAAGTTGGTATGAAACACTAAATCAGGGATAGGCAATAAGCTTACATAAAATGCCAAGAATGGATAAACATCTAAGTAAATAATGAAATATCACCACAATGTTTTCTTATCACTAATTGAGCAAAACTTCTCTATTTGATTTCAGATGTTCGACTGCAAGAATCACATACGAGTGATACAGCCAATGGAAAGTGGTAACCGGCTGTACATATGCGGTACCAATGCGCACAATCCGAAAGATGTGGTGATCTATGTAAGTATCAAACGAGACATTGAATTCTTCACCGTGGTGCTATCTGTTCCATTAAAAATACCGAGGCGAATTGATCGATTGAAACTTGAAAATATTCCTTGAAGATTTGACGAAACATAGTTTGCTTCGACCCTACTCGAATATCAATGAAAATCAAAAGATTCGTCAACATAAAAGCAGAGTTCCTTTATTTTAGTGTGTTGTTATTTTTTTTAGCGAACCGACATTAATACTATGGCAGTTAAAAGTTTCCATTCAGCTCCACCCCTTTCAATCCATGTCGAATTGACTCCGCTCCCAAAAGTTGGGCTCAATTTGGTTGATAACACTAGGTCTGATAACAAAAAGTTGATCCTTCGAGCTCTTTGGCATAATGACTAATGGAAATGTTAGCTATCAATGCTATCGAGAAATGTGATGATTATTAACAGTGCAACTGGATTAGAAGCAGTTGAATTACCGTAACTTTGGTTTGTCGTGTATCAACATAAACGTTAATAAAATTACTAGTTGTTCTTATGCCTTCTGCAAATCACGCGTTTTATTTTATCTACTGTTGACAGGTTATGGGCCCAGTATAACCTCGAAAAATAATCGTGTTTTTTGTCCGAAATACTTCCGCGAGTGAAAATGGATGAGGAAACCAGAAGTCTCCGGATTAAGCCGTTCGACGGGACCGGTTTTAACAACTGGTGCTTCCGCATGAAGGCTTATCTCCAGCAGCTGGAAGTGTTGCGGTGCGTCGAGGTAGCGGTAGACGAGGAGGTTTTTGGGTTATCCCGACATCAGATTCGGCGGAGGTGAAGGCGGCGAAAGAGGTGAAACGGGCTGCTCGGATTCGGCAAGACAACAAGTGTCGGTCAGTGCTTATTCAAGCCGTAGCAGACAGCCATCTCGAATACATCAAAGATAAACTAAGCCCAAAGGATATTTGGGATGGACTTCACAACGTATTTGAAAGGAAGAGCATCACTAATCGTTTCCTACTAAAACGTCAGTTTCTCTCGATGCGCTACCAAGAAAATGAGCGAATTCAGGATCACTTTCTCCGCTTTGATAAGCTGGTCCGCGAGATCAAAGGTGCTCAGATGGAGGAGGAAGGCGTCATTTGTCATTTGATGTTGACAATGCCGTCCTCGTATGATGCAGTTACCACCGCCATGGAGGCGGTATCCGACAGGCTGACGATGGATCTCGTTCGGCGAAAGTATTTAGATGTGGAGGCGAAGCGAAGGGGACAGCAGCAGGAGGAGGAAGTGAATGAATCGGCCTTTGCTGGGAAGAACAAGACCAACTTCAAGTGTTTTGGCTGTGGTCAGTCAGGACACAGAAAAGCGCAGTGCCCAAAAAGTGGTGAAAACAAAACAGCTTTCCCGAAGCAACCGAAGAAAAGTGCGGCGCAAAACGCGAACGTCGGAACGAAAACAGTGTCGTTTGTTGTGGCGGACGGTCGATCGGATGTTGTTGCAGCCAGTGCGGTGGCAGGTTCGAAATGGTATTTGGACAGCGGTGCATCTGAGCACATGTCGAATAACAAGGCGCTTTTCGATTGTTTGGAGAAGCTTAAAACACCAGTAGTGATCCAGACTGCCAAAAGTGGAGTGAATCTGTTTGCTCGATTCAAAGGACGTATTTCTGCTTGTGCGGTTGTGAATGGGAGCGGAATCGAAATAAAAATTGAAGACGTTTTATTCATTCCGGAGCTATCGTTGAATCTGTTGTCGCTGAGGCGCCTGGGAAACTCGGGAAAGAAAGTGATTTTCTTCGGGGGACGTGTGACAGTATAAGCTGATGGTGAAGTAGTCGCTATCGGTAGGCAAAACGGTAGGCTCGAATGTGTGAAGATGCGAAATGGAAATGCGACTTCTAGTGCGATGATGACCGGAAGAGTTAGCAAACAGCTGGAACTGTGGCACCAGCGATTCGGCCACCTTGGCAACGAAAACCTCCTGAAGTTGGTGAAGGAGGGAATGGTGGACGGTATGAAAATCACGAATGTCGGGAAGAAAAATGAAATGCTGTTGTGTGAACCGTGCATCTCCGCGATGCAAACCCGTGAGCCGTTCAAAGTGCGCAGTGACGTGAAGCGCGCCTCGCGTCCACTCGAGATCGTGCATAGTGACGTATGCGGGAAGATAACGCCCGTGTCGTGGGACGGCTACGAATATTTCGTTTCATTTACGGACGATTATACTCACGTTTCGGTAGTGTATCTAATGAAAACAAAGGACCAGGTGCTACAGTGTTTGGAAGAATATGAGGCTATGGCCAGTGCTCATTTCGGTTTAAAGATTTCTCGCCTCCGAACGGATAACGGGGGAGAATATTCTAGTCGTGTGATAAGGGAGTTTTGTCGTAGCAAGGGTATTCGGATGGAGAAGACGGTGCCGTACACGCCGGAGCAAAACGGTGTGAGCGAGTGGCTCAACCGTACCATCGAAGAAAAGGCAAGAGCGATGCTGCAAGCAAGTGGCCTCCCGAAGTTTCTGTGGGGTGAAGCTGTGTATACCGCCGTGTACTTGATTAATCGAAGCCCTAGTGTTGCTGTTGCGGGAGATGTGACTCCGTATGAGGCCTGGTATGGCCATAAGCCAGATGTTGCGAACTTACGAGTCTTCGGCAGTGACTGCTATGTTCACGTTCCGAAGCAGTTGCGCAAAAAGCTGGATGCGAAAACCGAAAAGGTAAGCTTTGTGGGATATGCTCCGAACGGGTACCGTGTCTGGAATGGTACCAAGGTTTTCGTTGGCCGTGACGTCATTTTTAATGAGAACGAGCTGCCCCTGTGTACGGTGAAGTCTAGCAAGATGATCTGTAAGAATGATGATGTGATGATTGAAGATCCGATGCTAGCCGATGCTGAGATTGAACTGGTAGTGAACGAAACGGAAGAAGAAGAAAGTGATACCGAGAACTTTTTTTCGGACGATGACAATGATAACAGTGATGAGCAAAATCTTGACGGTTCCTCGGATGATCCTGATGTAGACAATAGTGTTCGAAGAAGTAGTAGGAATGTAGTTCCACCATGTTGGCATAATGACTATGATATGGACATGAGTGCATTTGCTCTGAGTGCGGAGGAGTTTATTGACAATATTCCGACTAATGTGAGGGAACTCAAGAAGAGGAGTGACTGGCCGTCGTGAAAGAGTGCTATCCATGAAGAACTTGACTCGTTGAAGCAGAATGATACGTGGCAACTTGTTGAATTACCCACTGGCAAGAGAGTGATTGACAGCAAGTGGGTATTTAAATTGAAGCGTAACAGTAAGGGCGAAATAGAGAGGTATAAAGCCAGGCTGGTTGCTCGTGGCTTTACGCAGCGACCGGGGTTTGATTACACGGACACCTATTCCCCTGTGGCGAAAATGACGACGCTTAGAATTTTTCTGGCTTTGGCGAATCAAAATGGCTGGCATGCTCACCAGATGGACGTCAAGTGTGCGTTCCTGAACGGCACGCTTGACGAGGAAATTTTTATGCGTCAACCCGCTGGGTTTGAGAGGGGGAAGAACCTTGTGTGCAGACTCAATAAGGCCATTTACGGACTGAAGCAAGCTTCGCGGAATTGGAATCAGCGATTCCATGACTTTCTATGCAAACTCGGGTTCAAACGCAGCGAGTCTGATTTTTGTCTGTACCAGTGGTCAGGTGATGGAGTCATCGTGTTGGTCGTCATCTACGTGGACGATATCTTGATCTTAAGCAACTCCGTGAAAGCGATTGGCGGAATCAAAAAGCTATTTTCAGCCGAGTTCGAGATGAAGGATTTCCAAGATGTGAAGAGCTTCCTCGGCTTGAATATTCAGCGAGATTGGCAAGCAGGAACGATGACTATCGATCAGAGGGCGTATATGCAAGCCGTCACTCGTTCCAATGGAGCCGCACCTGAAGCTGATGAAAAGCAGCAAGGAGCAGACAACGGATAAGCCATACTTGACAGCCAAACCCCAAAAATAAGACTTGACGGCAATCTCTCTAAAAAATTAAATGTCACATCTAAATTGTCACAAGTTTAAAATCTTGGTCCCTAATTATTTGTTTTATTTGTTAACGATGAAGAAATTTTTTTTAAAGTCCTTCAAGTCTCAGTATATGCAGACGACATGAAACTGATTATGGAGATACAAAAACCACATGATCTTGATATTTTTCAACTCGGAATCAATAATTTTTACACCTGGTGTAAAAAATGCTTACTAGAACTTAAAGTTAAAAAATGCACCTCTATATCGTTCACGTGAAAGCAAGCACAAAAAACAGTTTTTCTGGGTCAGTTAGCTGTTGAAATATGTCAACAAACTAGAGACCTAGGAGTTATACTTGACTCAAAGTAATCCTTTGCTGATCACAACAATAATATCATCTATAAAGCAAATAACATGCTTGAGTTTATTAAAAGATATAGTTTGCATTTATTTCAACGACCCTTATACATTAAAAATGTGATGTTGCATATGTGAGGCATATACTAGAATACTGTAGCGTTGTTTGGGCTCCATATCAAGGAACATATGCAAACCGTATAGAATCAGTTCAGATACAGTTTGTGTTGTTTGCTCTAAAAAAAATTAGGTTGGACACGTCTGCCATTACAGGGTGTCTCCTAATAGGTGTCACTAAACAAAATGAGATTACAGTAAAACAAATCAACCAAATCATAGCATTTATTTTTCATTTGAAAGATACATGTTAAAGAAATAAATCATATTAATTTAATTCGAATTTTTAGCCTTTTTCCTTGATACGCTTTGTAAACCCATCGCAGCTGGCACGCACGATTTCCTGAGGAGTTTGATCCCAAATATCAACCAAATGCTTCGTGAATCGATCTAAAGTAAGCATTTTCGTAGGGCCTTTATGTTGAAGCATATAACCCCAAACAAAGTAGTCAAGTGGGTTGAGAGCCGGTGAAGATGCAGGTCATTCTTCGCTTGTGATGAAATCGGGAAAATTTTCCGCGCATCACGCTTGTGTCTTCTTTGCCTTGTGAGCTGGAGCTGAGTCCTGTTGGAAACAATAAGGTGTATTCCCATACAGCGTTGAAACATTAGGAAGTAGATGGTTCTTCAAAACCTGCTCGATGTAATATTCAGACTTGATTTTTACGTTAGGTTCTATGAAAAGAAAAGGAAGTTTTCCTTTTCGTGAAACGGCGCCCCATACCATGATTTTCGATACATTCTGAATGCGTTCTACAGCTTGTTTACCTCTTGGAATATTGGCAAGACTTTTGCCATATACAGCATCATTTTGTTGATAATGACTGTCCTGAAGGAAGAAGAGCTTTTCATCCGAAAATAAAATCTCGCAGTCATCATGCTGAACCAACAGATTTCTGCTTCTTTGGACCCTGGCTTGCTTTTGACGATCCGTCAACTCGTGAACCCATTGTTTCTTTTACGGCTTGCATTTCAGATCATGTCATGAGAAGCCTGTTCATTGAAGCAGGGGACATCTGAAATTGTTTGCTCAATTTACGGCCAGATACGGCCGGATTACGTCTTATTCGCTCCCTCACACATTTGATCTTTTTCTTCGTTCTGGCAGTTCGTCTGGCACCTCCGTTGAATATGGACATTTCCAGTTTCCTTGAACCATTTCAAGGTACAAAAAACACTGTACTGTAAATCTTGCCGTTCACTACCAGCCCCGACAAAAGGAAGAGAGGACGTGACATCCCCTTTTCACTGATTGTGAGCCACAGCAACACCTTCTTTGGGAACTTCGTATGCGCTATGTACTTCACATCGCTGCTAATTTCTTTTGTCGGGGAGGTGAAGTAGCCTTTACTTGCCAGTTGTTGCCGTTCAACGTGAAGTACGTCTAGTCACCCATAACGACCACAACGTTCTGCTTCGCCGGGAAGATCTCTTTGACCAGAATCTGCTTGGTTCGCCGACACGGTTGGCTTGAACTGACTCTTCCGCATGTGGATACCCATGTTGTCCAAATACATCATTACCGTTTGGCTGGTCGGTGCGACCTCCCGCTTAAAACGGTCGGACAGCCGGAACCAGGCTTCCGCTCGATGGAATCTCCCTTCTTCAGATGTGCCAGAATCTTGTAGATGTTTCCGCCGACTTTTTTAGGTCCGGATGGAGCAAGCGGTACGAACAAACCATAGATCGAAGTTGTTACACTGTTCTCGCCATAGCTGCCGCAAACAAACTGATGGAGCTGTCAAATTTTCACAGTATATCAAGTTGAAAAATGCATTAGATCCTTAGTAACATTGGACGACTCTCTTCGTCGACTTTCTCTTTGCGTTGCTACGGCTATGTAAACATGTTCAAATATTGTCAACACACAGTACGGTAACTCAGTCAGTAAAGGCGCAGCTACAAAGCAACACCATGCTGGAGGTGGCTGGGTTCGATTCCCGGTTTGGTCAAGGCATTTTTCGTAAAGGAAAATTGCTCGACTCCCTGGGCATAGCGTATGATTGTACTTGCCACACAATCATACTAATGTAAAAATGGTACTTGGAATCGAAAGTTCTTAATTAATAACTGTGGAAGTGCATTTAAAGGGTGTTCCGATCAAAATGTAGTCAAACAGTAATGTGTGCGAGTCGATCAAAGTTTTTTATTAATAAGTCAAATTCTTTTTCTTTTTCAAGTTCAGTTAATACAAAATACAGGAGAAATATTCAGCTAAGCTTCCATTTTTTCCGAATGCGAATTGCCGGGTCTTTCGTTTAAAACCTGCCATAAGATTTTATACAGTCTCCTTGTCTACTTTATTCACCGCAGATCGCCAGTTTGCCTTGAACTGTTTCTCGCTCACAACAGCTTTTTGAGTCTTCTTAAGGTTCCGCTTGACTATGGCCCAATATTGTTCGATTGGGTGGAGCTCTGGCGTGTTGAGAGGGTTCTTGTCCTTGGGCACCACTTGAACGTTCCCAAGCAACACACTGGTTTTATAACAGTTGAAAATACTTTTATATGAATAGATTTCGTTATATAGAAGCTATTAAACAACATTAAATCACGAATATGTGGTACTCGGGTTGTTGGCAGCATACCACTCCATGGTTTTTTTCCGTAATGGCAAGATGTTAAATCTGGCTTAAATAGAACGGAACAATTGTGTCGCTTCAGGAAAGACAGCAGACGTTTTTGTAGGCACTCGCTCAGATAAATTTCCTGGTTGACGGTTCCGGTCGCAATGTAAACGTTGCTCTTCAAGTCACAGGTACAGATGGCCTGCCACGCCAGATATTTGTTCGCGAACTTTGACAGTTTAATGTGCTTGAAAATATCCGCCACCTTTCCCCGTCCGGTTGCCGTATAAAATTCCTGTCCAGGAAGCTGTTTAAAGTCTGCCTTGACGTTAGTTTCATCGTCCTGTACCACGTAATCAAACTTCGTCAGCATCGTCGTGTACACCTTTCGCGATCGTGTTTTGGCCGACGTGTTTTGTTTATCGTCGTGATTTGGAGTCACCACTTTCTTGTAAGTCGACAGTCCAGCTCGTTTTTTAGCTCTATCCACGGTTGAAAGCGCCACTCTCAGTTTCTTTGCGACATCTCGGACGGAGAGGTTGGGGTTCCGCTCGAAACAGCGGGCAACTCTTTTTGTCGTCGCTGTGGCCTCCGGCTTTCGATTTCTTCCAGATGCAGCTTTCCTGACTGTCGACAAACGTTCACCGAACACTGTCAATAGCTTGATATAGACAACTAGTATATATTGACTACTGACCGGTAGACCGACCACCAGGTGGCAGGGTAATCGCATGAAAAATCAAAACATTTAGTCGCTTTTTTTTAACGTACGCCTTAATATCTGATGATGCCGATGTGCAATCGAAAAGTGGCCTTCGGCAAAATAAAGTGGGATAGATTTCTTGCAATCGCAGATAGGAAACATTTGCGTTTATAGTTAAACCGAAGAGTAAACAAGACGACAGTAAAAAGTTTGGTCTTTCCATAGTAATTCCCATAGAAACATCAAAGGACCAGTGCAGTTTAAGTTTGCAACTGATTGAGCTAAGATTTTTAGAAAAGTGCCAGGACCTGATTGGTTGAGTGAAGGATTGTTACTTGAACCATCCTAATAAGTATATTTATTAAAAAAAAAACTCTAATCGACAGTTAATCACAACTGATGGTTCACATACCGTTTTCCTGGAAGTCTGCTCTATTGTCAAAATGCTAATGAAAGCTGTGGTTTTGAAGAGCTCATTCGTCGGTTTGGCCCTTTGCTAGAGATATTTTCATTTCATGCTTGGTTCAAGTTGCTAATATGATACATCACTCTTTGTCACCTTGATAAATTATCTCACCCACATCAGAAGTATCATCATCTACATAAACCAAAACCGTAATAACATTCTCAGTTTCCGAAGGGATTCCCTCCGTGTTTCAAACGGTTTCATCATATCAAACATGGTGCACTATCATCGTCATCAACATTGTAGCTCGAGCACTGTTAGTAGTGCAGAAATCCCTCAAATTACGCGGTGGGTTTCCATGAAATTAAGCTGGGTTTTTTGTATATGCTCGTGGTGACCTATGAACATGATACGTACCGAAAACAGCATATTTGCAGACGGGGAACTGAACCACCCATCGCTCAATCCAGTGCAATCCTGTGCACGCCAACTCGTAACTATACCATCAGCAGAGATTCCGAGATTACCAAGAATGCGCTCATTCGTCAACGCTTTTCAATGTTCATAAAAGCTGCAGCAGTTCATCATCTCGTGACAGCAGCGTATGATTATAATTTATGCCAACTTTTCACTTTACTCGGAATAAATTTTCACCGTTAACTTTTGCTCCCCCTCTGTCTGAGTCTGGTGCGGCATGTGCGTTGAATCAGTCGCACTCAACACCGTATGTGACGCGCCGGAATGTCCTTTGAAACAAAATATTTCTCCAAAAAGTGCCCCAAAATGATATCGTTAGAGTAGGATCAGTCTGCTCCAGAGTGGCGGTGTGTTTATTGTCAGTCATGTTTGGCGTTCCCTCAGCAGGGACAATCCTCCCACTCTCGTACTTCATTCAGTGCAGTTGACAGGGGTTTTGGACCCAAAGAATTAAAAAACACCGTCACAATGCTAATATGTGGGAATGCGAGCAAGTTGGTTTTGCGTGATGAACATGTTAGTTCTGTCCGGACGAGAATAAAAAAGACACAATGACTGCCCTGGAAAATCAAACCGTAAAGCCAAAAGCGAGAGTCAAATAGAAAGGACTTGAACTTTTTGCTCCAATCTGCATGTCGGAACAGCAGCCTCGCAGTTGTCTAAAATTTCAACAAACTTGCTCGTGAAATTTCATCTAATATTTATACCCTTTCATTCAGAACTGTTTTTTTCGGCATACAATTGAACCGGATCCTTTGTGTGCGTTTTCTGCTCAGTTAGTTTTCAGTCGCCATTTAGTGCGCCAATTTTGCGATCAATTCGTCCAAATTTATTCCCGCAGAACTGGGAGAAGAAAAAAAAACAGGACTCTAGAATGGCCATTGAATGAATAAAAATTTCAAATTTTACTTATTTACTCTTTCCAGTCCAACCTCACCCATCTATCACGGTCGGAGTTCGTGCCCGGCATAGGGCTGGGTATTGCCAAATGTCCGTACGATCCACTGGACAACTCGACGGCCATCTACGTGCACCAAGGCAATCCCGGAGATTTACCCGCACTGGTAAGTGAAATATGTTTGCACGGGCACACGTCCATTAGTACTATTGAATCCGCGCTTGGGAGTGGGATCGTGGGTGCCGTGGTGGACAATAGACGATACATAACAAAAGGCGGATGAGAAAAAACAACAACAGCAACAACAATTGGGGAAAATTCCGCGGCTCGTGGCAATAAATCGCCAACGGGGTGGAATATATACGTGGCGAAAACTAAAATAAACTACCGGGGAATAAATTTTTCCCAAAGCCCGTGGAAACCATCAATTGTTTGGAAAGTTTTTAGTTCGGTCGATAGTCGCGACGGAAATTGAGCCGGTCAATGTGTGGTGCAGAGATGAATTGTTTTTTTTCGGATTCGGGCTGTTTTAATATTCGTTGTTGTTAATTAAGATGTAATCTGAGGATGGAAATTGGGTTGTCCAGCGTTTAATTGCGGAGATTTTGGAGGGAGTAGTGAAAGTTCAATAATGATTAGTTTAAGAATTTAGTTTTGACGTAGACAAATGAAAATCGGAATTTAGAGCATGTAACGAAAAATCATATTACACTCAGTAGCAAAAATAGCCGAGCAAAATTTTGCTTCCAAAAAACGCCATGTTAAACCTTCTGTAACTTTGTCAATTATCAATATTTTTGGCAGAAAATTTGACAACATCATGACCAATGTATAGACCTTATGTAACCAAAATTTCATGTTGATTTATGAGTTTGAAGTTTTTATAACACATGATGATGATGATGATGTAATACTACCATCTAGTGAAGCAAGGTAACTTTCCATAGCAGTGGAATAATCTGAAAAACAATATGATCAGGATTCTATAGTTGTCTGTGATCATCAAGCTCCTGTATGAAAGGCCAAAAACGTTTGTGCGGGCCCGTAGACAGAGACACTTACGCGAAACCCGCGAATATAGGGAAGAGAATCTCTTTCCAAAAGCAAGTTCACACAGACAGCACTAGAATCGAGCCCTCGAATGACAGAATAAACCCAATAGATGGGGTCGAAGAGCCCGCCCTCGTTCCGCGAAATGTTAACAATAGGGAGGAGGCAATCCCATGCTCCCTATCCAAATCGTTTTACCTGGGGGCCCTGATGGACCCTCCCTTTCCCCGTAATATGTTAATATTTAGTATATTTTGTACACAAAATATAAGGATATCATTATAGACAAACATGCCAATTTATTCACTTGAATGATACTACCAATGGATTGTTACTGAAAAATAAATAAAAATTAGATATGTATTAATATCCTTTTTGTCCTGGAAAAGCTGACAACAGAATAGATCATTCCAAATATCAAAGATAAAATTTCAATAAAAGATATTGTTTTAAAAGACATGTAGTAATATTTTTTTCTTTATACTGTTATAGTAACATTACAGAGATAGCAATTGGAGTGAACGAAGAGTCCGGTTTGATGATTCCTGAAATAAATGGCTTATTTTACCATAATGCCACTAAACACAATATTAAAATAAAATCTTACATTGCTTATAAGCACCTGCCAGTCTATAGTTGAAATTCAGAAGTGCAATTTTAAATTAAATGTAATGCTGAAATGCTGAAAAACAAATTGACCCTTCGATGCCTGTCGTGTTGCTCCCGGCTCATACATGGTTTTGGAATGCAACAATGATTCCAAAGCGTGCTGAAATTATTGATCAAATGAGAATGGGAAATATACAATATGATTTAAAGGTACACGACCTTCAGTCGCACCCCCTCACTTTGCTATTGTCAGATTGACAACATTGCCCAGGCTACACCAACCAGAGTCTCCATGTTTCAGCTGGCAGTCTTTTGTGATCATAAGACTCGTGGAGGCGTGAGGTAGCAACTTGTGAGGACGAGAGGTCAGCCGCACCCTCCTTCGAAGTTGTCAACTCACCATTTGAAGCCCTAAGGTTTTGGTAAACTTTTTTGGACCAAAACCGGGTTTTCGAAAATCGACGATTTTAAACCCCCTATTTAAGTGATTAGACGCTTATTTACGGAGAAAAACGCATTTAAAGGTTTCCAGAGCCCACCTGATGGAAAATTGAGGTTTTGGTAACCTTTTCTGGACAAAAACCGGGTTTTCGAAAATCGACGATTTGAAACCCCCTATTTAAGCGATTAGACGCTTATTTACGGAGATAAACGCATTTAAAGGTTTCCAGAGCCCACCTGATGGAAATTTTAGGTTCTAGTAAATTTTTTGATGATGGCAATTGGGAGACGCTACATTATGTTGAAGTTTTTATAACATATGTGAAAAAAGTCATTTTTGGTCATTTTCATATCATATTCAAAAATCCGTATTTCTGTGAAAAAACATATTTCAGCATGGTCAATATCGGGTGGAAAAGGGAAATACTCATGTTGGTACGTCAACGTCAACCGCTTGATTGAAACAGTTCAAATTTTGTCCACATTATTTCCTATATTTTTTTAGACTATGGTAAAATTTGTAATATGCTACCTAAATTTTTCACAGAAATACGGATTTTTGAAAATGGTATGACCAAAAATGACTTTTTTCACACATGTTATGAAAACTTCAAATTTATAAATTTTAACTACATGAAATTTTGGTCACATAAGGAATATACATTGGTCATAATGTTGTCAAATTTCCAGCCAAAAATATTAATAATTGACAAAGTTACAGAAGGTTGAACATGGGGTTTTTTGAAAGCAAAACTTTGCTCGGCTTGTTTTTGCTACTGAGTGTATATGCGTTTGTGCATTATTCATTCATTAAATGGTAGATTATCACTCATTTTGTATCAATCGATCGAAAATCTCATTTGAAAAACGATCTTATTGCTTTAAAAGCAGATTTTTTTTAAACTAAACGAAATATGATAACAGTAGGATATTATGATGCAGCGGTGTGGTGTTCCAGTGGTGTGGATCCTCATTATTTAGGTAACTATTTGTGATCCGTACTCGCCATATCAGCATATATGTTAAAAGTTTATTTCGTGTCCTCATTAAGCTTTGTTTTGTGACGAATGCTTCCGGTCAAAGACCAAACGGTGAGATTGCTGAGGCTGTTTGTGGCCCGTCTTTTTTAGGGCAGCACACTGTTGCCAAAGACATAAACACGTGATCGATATTGTTTTGACCCCGAAAACAACGTTTTTTGCTACAATTTCTTCAGCAATTTTTTTTCATAAATTATTCTCCATCTTATGATTGTAATTGTAATTGTTCAGTGTATATTCCGTGCTTTCCTGCTAAGATTACGTATCCGGGGACTCACCCCCAGGTCTATACACCTATAGTCCTTCCCGTTGCACTCGTCAGCTCGTGCGATACTCTAGACTCACATGAGTGGTCGTATCCGGGTCCTCTGGGTAGGCACAAGTGTCCGTCCAGTTTCTGGTACATTAATTATCTATTTTTTATGCCTGAATGAAGTACTAATGCTTAAAAAGTTATAAGAAAACCCGTGTGAAAACAACTAACTAGTAGAAATTGGTATTGCGCTCAATTGGCCATTATAATGAAGATTTTATTCCGACCTCTTGAAAATATTTCAAACTTTTGAGAGTGGACTAATGTCCATATTTGTACCTTTTAGATTTTGGATTATTAGTAACATTACATGAACTTTTCTCATTAAATGTCTCTCTCAACAACCAGATGGCAGCGTGGAAGGTGCCCTGTATTGGCCAACGAATTCTCTGTACAACCCTTCCCTTATACATCCAAACCCAACACTTCCAAATGCTTTCCTGGAAAGAAATAAGAATAATAATAATAAAAATAAAATATGTAGACTCAAATAGACCAAGCAACTACAAAAGGTCGATATCGGATGCTTTCATGTCTCGTTGGCTGGCGATTCCCTTCCTGGTTCCCTCGGCTGCACAGGTGATATTTTTTCCAGTGAATATTTTCCTGAGCGACGGCATGCTCCTTTACAAGTGGTGATCCGGCAAATAGAGACTAAACAAACCGGACTACTCCTCGGATTGGTGACCCGTCATATCATTAATAGCTTATATAACTTAATATTATTAAACAGACCCTTTATCATAAAAAGGCATTTCATGCTTATATTAATGAGTTGAGATGTGTGATTATTATCGACCCCTGAGATCCTATTAAATTGTATTCCAAATACTCTGATTTAGCTAAATTGTTCTCAGAGTCAAAAATTTCAACGCTATGAGTTTTATTGACCCCACTACAAGTTAAGTCTTTATTGCTCTGTGGTAGTAATCTTTATGCCTAACTGAATTATTATTACTTAAAAGTATTGATAAAACCCGTGTGTAAAACGGTAACATTTAGTAACATTCCATAAACCCATATTATTAAATATTTATTCCAACAACCAAATGAAAACGTAGAAGGTGCCTTGCATTGGCCAACAATAAATTCTCCTTCAAGCATTCCCCTTAACCATCCAAACCCAACACTTCATCATACGCAAACCTTTTTAATGAAAAGCTATATCTGATGACCTCAGTCGGCCGTTCTACTTAATAGCCCCTTAATCCTGTAACGTTACTCGTCTATACTGTTACTGTCACCCTCTATTGTTAGTGAGTACATAGGGAAGATGTACCCATAATAATCTCATCATTTTGCAATTCATCCAACTTGAAATAAAACGATATACACGTGACAGGATTAGTTAGTAATGTTTGTTGTAGTTATTTAACGAAGGCAAACATTATTACAAAACGAAACCGATCCTTCAACTGCCCAATTCTTTGATATGATCCTTTGATCTTAGGATGAATATAGGAACAATGAGATTAATATGGGGGCAGTTTCCCTATAATGTTTGAAGATTAATTATTGGTTTTATCTATAAACAAATCATCTGAAAGCTCATTTCTATTCATCTCCTCCGCTCAGCTACTCTCAATGTATACTTCCCTAATCCAGTCCCTCCGCTTCCTGTAATAACCTAACTCACAATCCACCGATTCCAAAGCACGAGAGAAATTCCCGCCGCGTAACATGCAAATGGGCAGAATGTTACAACTTGGAATTGTAACAGAAATCGATGAATCGACCCTCTCAGGTTTAACGCTAATATGCTATTATGATAAATTTATAAGCTCATAACTGCATGCTAGGACTTTGCAAAAACTTAGGATTTGGAAATTTGAGTCGCTTAACAAATCCTCAAACAAATGTGCAAAAGCACGTCGGCCAATATTTAGTGTCACCCAGTGGGTACGTGTGCTCTACTCCAAGTTCCCCTTCTTTCAAACTCACCTTCAGTTCAATTTACCCATTGAGTTGGACACATCACAATAGAAAATATTTTGATGGAGCACGGACGTTAGATTACTAGATGTATGAAAAATACTCTATAACCTATTTAGGATTATATCTGAAAAATCCAAATTTGGCCAACACCCACCATAAATTATTCTCCTGATGATACAAATTTGATGATTAATCTCCCTTGTAGTGAGAAAAGAAAATTTGTTTTCTAATTATTGCAAATAAAAATAAACTTTATTCAACAAAGTTATAGCAAATTTCATACAAAGCATCTTTGCTGATGGCATATGCCTTACATATGCCTATCTATTGGTTTTAATGTAAATTTGGGGAGTTTTCTATTGAACATACCTTTAATTCAGTTTTTTGAATATTACATCTCGTGGCAATTGTCTACAATTTGTTAATTATATAAAAACACACAAATTTGCTGAAACTAGTTTATTTTTATCTCGTATAGTTTTTGAGATAATTAGGGTATTGTTAAAAAATGCACTTTTTCCGCAAATTTCCGCAGACAAAACTATTTGCATATTAAGGTATGAATCAGTCATTGTTAAATCCAGATGCAACCGTTCGTCTCTCGCTGTCCCTTGGGTGCCAAAGCCAATGTTCTTAGAACAACTACATGACTTAATCCAAGCCATTTTTTTTTTCAATTTTGAAGCTGTTTCATGTCGACAAGGATTCCTAGCATTGTCAAAATAGTACAAAACAAATGGTTCAGCTTTTATTTAGTGATACGTAATTTTTATCAAGGTATTTAAACATTATTAAAGTATTTCACTGTTGATCGTCATCATCACTACTATCGCTTTCATCATTGGTGTTGTCATCGGATTTGACCAGATGATTGTTCGCATCCCTTGACAACGGTGTTTCCTTTTTCTTTCCGAACCCTCGAATGCTCGAAATCAATAGATCAGATATCTCTAACAATTAGTGTTGAAGATCCGTGTTAGTTCCTTTCCTTGAAAAAGTCCTGGTATGATCCTCTCGGTATCTGCAGATGCCTTTGTTTCGGGACTCCTGAGCCTCCTCCGACAATTGACCAATAGGAACAAGAAATGAATATATCACTTTGGCACCGTGGATAAGAATTTTATGCACCGATGCTGGCATTGGATACCAATCATACAAATTAACGAGCAGATGGGCAACTTTTAATGCATTTTCTTCGAATTTCTTGCAGTCTATTTCACATCCTGAAAATAATGCATTACAATGTTAAAAATGGGACTTAAACTATATTGTTTTCTCATTACCAGATACTAATGTTTCAAGAATAATTTTGCAACGATATATAGGAGCATTGCCATTGTATGTATTACTGTTTATTTTAGTGCAAAGATTCCAAACAAACATTGCAAGCTGCACAACAGCTTGTTCAACTAAATGTCAACTCGTTCAGCTTGAAATTGGCTTAGTCAGCTTCTCATCAACTCAAATTGTGTGTTGGGTTGTCTTTGCAAGTGTTTTAAAATATTTTTTTCTTTTCATATGCGTCACGTTCCGTCAACCTGGGGTGGTAACATTCTTGGCATTTTTACAATACCATAAAGTCGCTGTCGATTTGTATAATAGACACATATTTGTCACTGCAGTGAACTGAAACTTATTGGGTTAAGGCTTGCTTCATTTAGAATTGGAACAAACTTTTGCTCATATTGTGGCGCTCCTGGTGGACGGATTTGGAAGTTCTTGGCCCCCACGTGTCGGGAATTTTGTCAGCTTCACGTATGTATTTTTGACATTCCGTAAATCGACTGTCCTTTGTAAACAATCAACATGGAAGCCAAAAGAAGGAAAAAAATTGTGCACAGTTATTTGGAAAATCCATTGTGGTCTGCATCTAGGCTAGCTAAACAGCTGAAATTGCCCAGAAATACCGTAGGGCGCGTTATCAAACGGTATAAGGAAACATTGACGACGATTCGGAAGCCTCAAGCCAATCACCGGAGTGGAACTGTCGACCGGAAACTGCGTGGTAAGATTTTGAAGACGATTAAGAGGAATCCCAATCTGTCGGACCGTGATTTGGCCAGAAAATTCGGTGCTGCCCATAGTACCGTGAGGAGAACTCGACTCCGGGAAGGAATCAAGTCGTATCGAGCTAGCAAACAGCCAAATCGGACCATAAAACAGAATAGTGTGGCCAAAATCCGTGCTCGGAAGCTATACGACCAGGTGCTGACCAAGTTCGACGGGTGTCTTCTGATGGACGATGAAACCTATGTCAAGGCTGACTTCGGGCAAATCCCAGGTCAAAAATTTTACTTGGCAACGGATCGGGGGGATGTTCCAGCCAAATTTAAATTTGTTTTTGCCGACAAATTTGCACGAAAATTCATGATTTGGCAGGGCATTTGCAGCTGTGGCAAAAAACGAAAGTTTTCGTTACAAATAAGACAATGACGTCGGAACTATACCAAAAAGAGTGTCTCCAAAAACGAATTTTGCCGTTCATTCGATCCCACGACCATCCCGTAATGTTTTGGCCAGATTTGGCAAGCTGTCATTACAGCAAAGTCGTTCAAGAATGGTATGCAGAGAAAGGGGTCCAGGTTGTTCCGAAAAACCTTAACCCACCCAACTGCCCCCAGTTCCACCCTATTGAGAAATACTGGGCAATCATGAAGAGGAGACTCAAGGCAAAGGGAAAGGTTGTCAAAGACATCAATCAGATGAAGACCTGGTGGAATAAGATAGCTAAAACGATGGACGAAGAAGGTGTGCGCCGCCTAATGAGCCGTGTTACAGGAAAAATTCGAGAATTCCTTCGAAACCGTGACGAATAATTTTATCCGTATTTTTTCTTAAAAGTATGAAGAAAACGCTACATTTGTATAAAAAAAGATCTTGAATTCAATAATAAATAACTGAAATACAGGCAATTGTTTTTGTTCCAATTCTATCTGAAGCAAGCTTTAGTCACCTTAAAAAGTCAACCGAATTTCAAATGGAGCTTTTCGTCGGTATTCCGCTTAAAGTGTTCGTTGTTGTGGTTGATGCGGTAGATGATAATATGCTGGTACCAAAGCTGAATTTTGTCATCAAGACTGCAGGAATGGTCGAGTCGTTTCTCAGGGAATACCAGACCTAATCTCCTATAACTCCGTTTCTTATCGACGATTTGACGGGAATAATTAGAGCCGCTATGTTAGGCCCGAGCGTCTGACAGTCAAAGCAAAATCGGCAATTGAAATATAATTGACTAAGAGTATTCTTCTGTCAGCCTTTCATGTGGAAATCGGGTTTGCCTCTAAATCGGCAATCAAGAATGCGAGAAAATCTGTAGAAATTTCCGACAAAGACGTTTTGGCATTCCGCAACGACTGTCGATCTTTTCACTGTGGTTTTTTGAAGAAGCTACTCTACAAATCTCCTTTGACATACCCTTTCACGCGTTACTTCACCTGCATTCACCCTGATGTTATAACTCGCTTCGCGGATACAGCGTCTGGAGCTGTGTCTGGAAACGTTCGTAGATAAAGACTATCTGAGCGCTGCAGTTGCTCACTAAGTGAAGGAAGAAGAGGGACAGCTGTGCTCAATGCCGTCTTCAAATACGTTGCTTGCCGGAATCCAGAGAAAAGAACAGCGTTTGGACAAATTTTGGCTAGAACTGATTGGTCATTCCAAGGAGCTGCCAAATTTGACAACATTTGTTATAAATGTGCTCATCCTGCCGCAAATGCGACGATGTATCGAGGATTTGCAATCAATGAAAAGTGTCTGGTGGTGAACCAAACTGGAAAAGTTTGGTAGCTCAGAGAATTGTCTACAAACTGTCAACGACGTTGAAATCCAAACTGTAAGCGTAATGGCCTGCAAAATCTTGTAGACGAAGGCCGGGGATTCACGAACAGAATTTTTCCACCAACCACAATGTTGATTGGTACAATCGATGTCGCAAAAATGTGGCTATCAGATGCGGTACCATCGTCATTTGAAAATATTTGCTTATATTCTGCATGGTCACCACTGCCGTCATATCCGTATTTTACTGTGAAGAGTAGATTCTGCAAGTCTTCATCTGAAAAGTTGTTGATTATATTTTCTTTGGTAAGAATGATTCGCTCTACAGTATGGTCAAGAAGTGCTTGTAGTTTGATTTCCATGTTGGTTTCAGTAATCGTAATTGAGTTCTTTTCAGGATAGCAACTACGTTTAGCCTCCAAAATTTTCTTGTATGCGGGATACAAATTGGCGTTACGACTTTTGGCTTCCAGGCGTAACTTCATATACTGTACCCCGGTGAGCTGAGTATCGCAAATCAAAGCCAATGCTTCTTCTGAAGAATACGCAGCACAAGTAGTTGGAGGTGTACTTCTCACAGATTTCAACATCCGTGTTGCTCGAGTAGGTGTTGATTGAGTGGCAATTTTTATTATTGAAGCTTCAGCCCTTTTGCCTTCTTCACGAAGCTTCATCACAGACGCAAATGTCAATTCATCTGCGCTATGTTCTGTTTGTAGCTGTGCAGTTTTACGTCTCTTTACGCAATCTGAACTCTCACTAAACGGGAGCTTTTTTTCTTCCTCTCTCATCACTGCTCGTCGACGGAAGCTTGATAACTACAGATTGTGGTAAAACAAAAACCCTACTGAAGTACTCATGCTTCAAAACACTTTTCTCCTTCCGGTGATATTTTTCCCAGAGCTTGCTGAAATATTTGCTAAGATTATACGCACATTTTTGGATTTCTGATCGTGTGTCTTCAATATCGTCAAGAGCATAATGAACCATTATTTCTTGTGTGATTAAATCAGCTTTCAACTTTAGATCACCATGAACTGATCTCCACACCAGAAATAAATCGCAGTTCTTCAATTCACCTGTATTATGATATGTTTTCATCTGAGATTTGATATTGCAGCAATGATTTGAACATGGAAACTTACCTTCAATTAAAGATGCCATGGTTCGGTAATGTTTTAAACACAGCTTTTCTTCAAAATTCTTTGTACGATAGCTTCCAGCTACAGTGGAACTACAATAAACTGATACAATACTACTCCTATCTGCTGCCTCAACTGCTACTGCTTATAACTCGTCCACTGTTTCCGAAATACGTCGAAAGAATGTCTCATCAAATGCAAGCAGCTTTTACTTATACCATGCGTGATTGCTTGTTTACACTGCGTTGCCAAAGCAACCAATGGAATCCAATTTTATGCGCCTGCTCTTTATTATCCGGGATAAATGACCACCGCGATAAAAAAAAAACCGTTAAAACAGCAAAAAAGAAAAAAAGTTCTTTATTTAAAGTTTTATCACGCTCAAATTTTTTACACAAATTATATGTAGTATAACCATCAATTGCCTATCTCTTGAAACGTAATGCTATCAAATATGTTAAGAGAAATGAACCTGGTTAGATACTTTAAAATTGAATGCTGGTCAAATTTTAGCCAGATTTATTGAAAATTATTAATGAACATAGCTTATTGTAGGACATTTTCAAAAATTACGCCTGAAATTCCGGTTTCAGTTTTGTTCCTTCAAAAATACATACATATCTGTCGTTGGAACGCAACTATGTTTACATAATTCCTAAAATCACGGCTTCTGAAATTGTTTTGATTGGGGAATAGGTTTCAACGGCATAACATTTATGTGGTAGATTTTCTTACAACTTTATATCGGATAATAATTTCTAATATTTACATATTAAATGTTGCAGTAAGCGATAAATGTCTAAGCAAGGTGATTGGCATATGAAGCTGCAGCGCTCATGCAAAGATGCGTATTCAGATTTACCCGCAGCTGCCATTCTGGAGATAGCCAACAAAGTTTGTAGAAAGCTTAAAACTGCGCATAAATCATTCGATGATTTGCAAAACGCGGTTAATGCTCAAATTAACAAATATGAGGCCGAAAAGCTAAGAGCAACCGTACCGGTCGTTATCATTTGCGCTGTTATTTGAGCGGCGCACAACGCTCTCTATTTTAACTTAGTCACCCATCGCCACACCGGTCGTTGCTATTACAGTAGTCATTCTTAGTTACTGTTTTCCACACCAGAGAAATCCAAATAAGTTCCAGCTAAAATTTAAACATTTCGCCAACCTTGTAAATTGGAAATGGACAGTTTTTATCATCGGATTCAAGCGACGATGATCTAGACTTCATGAGCAGAATGTTACCCGGAAAAGATAAGAAAGAGTTTGTGTGGGGAAGATGCAATTTTAAATTATTTATTTTAATTATTATTCATGATTATAGTTTATCACATAAAACCAATTATTATTACAGTAATCTTTTGTAAATTATGTAGGATTTTACTATATTTGCATTACTTTTGTGTCTCTATATTTGCATTATTTTTAATACTTATAAAAATTGTCATAAAATTAACAATGGTATTATTTTAACGAAAATATACAATTTAAATTAAGAAGCTGAATTTATTTTATTAAAAAGTAAAAAACTAAAGATTCTCGATTGGGTTCAAGTCAGGGCTATGGGGCGGCCATTCTAAGGGTTTGATGCGACAGGATCGGAAAAGGCGAGCGTTTTCTTGGCCGTATGCTTGAGATCATTATCTTGCTGAAAGGTGTAGTTGCCTTCCAAACCCAATTTCAGTAATGGCTCCTCCAGATTTTCGCACAGAATGTCAAAACAGCCATCATGACCCCATTGATTAGAGCCATATTACCCACTTCAAACCACGAAAAGCAGCCCTTGACCATAATATTACCTCAACCGTGTTTCATGGTTGGCTGGAGATGCCTATCCTGCAGTCCTTCATCACTTCTGCGCCATACTATTTGCCACCGTTTCTTGTTGAACAGCTCAAACTTGGATTCGTTCGACCACACAACACGTTTCCAGAACTCCAGGGGCTTAGTAATGTGGGTTCTGGCGAATTGGAGCCGTTTTTTCCTTGTTAGCCCGGCTGATGAACGGTCGCTACCGGGTGAAATGGCTTTTCAACCCTTGCCAAGCGATGCGTCGACGGATAACGCGATCCGAAATCGGTAGGCTCAATTTCTCTTTCATTTCTCGGATGGTGATGAACAGATTTTTCTTGATCTCTCTGATGATTTTGGGGGCCTCTTGGTGATCCGTTTTACGATTTCGTACACGTCCCTGCCGATCAGCAACACTTCCATGCTTCTGATGCTTCAGAAAAATCTTCTGAACTGCACCACTGCTCACTCCATATTTCTCGGCAACTGCGTGCAGGGTATGGTTCCAATTGCAATCACGCACGATCAGATTTCGGACCTGTGTGTGTGTGTGTCCAATCTAACACCCATCGGCTGGCAATGGTATTATGGAAGAAATATGTTTACAACAATCATTCAAGTGACCATTGGAAGCAGCTTTAATCCGGGAGCTAGAAAGTGATAGCTCTACTGCAGATCCAGCAACCCATTTCAGAATGTCTGGAGAGTCACGCCGAGGTTACTTCCACATACAATAAGCCCCGCATGTAAACATTACCGATATCGTTTGGATAAGGGCACCAACACACTTCCAGATTTGGAAATTTTATGTTTCCAAACCAGGCACGTAGTATTTTATTATTTGATTATTATTTGAAAATAAGATTATTGTTATAAAGTTATAATCAGATAGATCTCACCGATGTCCGCCTCCTCAATCACACTATCTTGTTCATTTGTAAAAATAAAAATTTTAGACGGTGATTCGTAATTAATTTCATGCACTCGCGATAAAATATGCGCAAAAATTAACGTTGCTAAACCGCCCGTTGTAACCTGCATAACAAAACTCTGTACACCCTTTGGTGAATGCACCTAAAAGTATGTGCAAGTTTTTCACCGGCCCCCGCGCGTTGTTTTCGTTTGCTGCTTCTGACCAGCAAATGGCCGTTCTCTACATTTCACTAGTCTTCTTTTTTTCACTCCACACTCTGCCAATAACGCAAATTCCCGCTATGAGGCGACTCTATAGTCTATATCAAACTTCAAAACTGCTAATAATCACCGATTTACTCGCGATAAAGCGCAAAAACACTCTCACATAATAATTTATGTCCGGGTGTCACAATAATAGCACTAATAAACAAAACTAAGCAGATGTAACTCTTCTTCCGGGTGCGGGGGCGAAGCACAAAAACAAAACAAAAAACAAGGAAATACTACCGACACTCACACATTTTGAGAGGGAATCGATTGTATTCACTACGGCTTACACAATGCACGCGCAGATTTTATGATTTCACTGTTAGCTCAAGTTAAATTACGTATTATTGTTTGATTTTGAGCTGGATAGCCTCAAAGCAAACCCAGGCGGAAGAATCCGTCTCGGTCGGAGTGTCCACCTCGTCTACCATGGGAGCGGGAACCTCCAAGCGGGCTAGGCAGACCCCGGGCGAAACGGCACCTGGCGCTTCTAAGAAGCGGATAGTGTCAGACGCCCCCGCAGGGAAGCAAACCTACGCGAACGTGGCGACGGGGTCTGAGGGTCCATCCTCACGACCAGCTCTCCGGCTGGCCGCAAAGAGAGAGGCCCCGGCGCTAAGCCCAGCGCCAAAGGCGCGACATCCTCCTCGCGAGACGTCTCTAGCGCCGAAGGGGGTCCGAGCGGCAGGGCCCCGACGACGACATCCGATATTGTTAGCACAGAAGCAGATGCTAGTGCTAAGAGGGGGACAAGCGATGTCCCCAGACGTGGCAGGGAAAGCCAATGGAGTAAGGTTCGAAAAAAATAGAAATAGGACAAAAAAGAATACGATAAGCGACAGGTGCCCCCCAAGCGTAACCGCGGAGAGGCCCCCATCGTTAAGACCGAGGCGTCATAGTACTCAGAGGTCATGAAAGCGTTGCGCGGCGACGCAAAATTAGCGGGCATAGGCGCCGACGTGCGGAGTTTACGCTGTATCCGCACCGGCGAGATGCTCCTGGAGCTTAAAAAGACTACCGAGTCGAAGGGTCCGGCGTACAGAGACCTGGCAAGACAGGCCTTTAGTGAGGGTGTGGAGGTACGCGCCCTCATCTCACAGGTGACGATCCAGGGTAAGAATCTGGATGAGATCACCGAGGTAGACGAGATCTTCACTGCACTCAAGGAGCGGTGCAAGGTCGAGGTTGCCGCCGCAGATATACGTCTGCGGAATGGTCCACCCAGGTTCCAACCATGAGAGTAGCGGCAGTCGACGCAGACGTGGCGTTTAAAGTGGCGAAGGTGAAGGTGGGATGGTCAATATGCCCATTTAGCCTACACCAGCCGCCGAAGGCATGATTCAGATGCCTAGAAAGCGGGCACATGTCCTGGGAAGGCAAAGGCCCAGATAGGAGCATCATGTGCAGAAGGTGTGACAGCGCAAGCCACAAGGCGTGGGATTGCAAAGGTCCCCTCAAATGCTTTATGTGCGCCGGGAAACCGGATAATAAGCACGTCATTCTAGTGCCCGCCCGCTAAGGGTATTCGAACAAGCCAACCGTGATGCAGGTAACACAACTAAACCTGAACCATTGTGAGGCCGCCCAGCAACTGCTGTGTCAGACAGTTCGCATCGGATATCGCTATACCGCCTCCCAGCCGGCAACGGCAATTGGGTTGCGGACAAGTTCAATATGGCAGCATTATGGACGAAGGGTTGTAAAAGTGAATGGAGTGTTCTTCTGCAGCTGCTACGCACCGCCAAGATGGTCGATTGAACAGTTTTCCAATATGCTCGATCGGATGACAACAGAATTGACTGGCCTAAAACCATTGGTAATTTGCGGGGGATTTCAATGCTAGGGCGCTTTAGTGGGGGAGCCGCCTTACCAACCCCAGGGGCCAGATTCTTCTGGAGGCCTTGGCTAGGCTCAACGTGGCTAGCCAACGTAGGTACCAAGAGTACCTACCATAGAAACGGAGCGAAATCGATAATCGATACAATCATCAGCTGTCCTGGGCTTCTTTATAATTGGAGGGTGGATGATGGCTACACCCATAGCGACCACTTGGCGGTTCGTTATTGTATCGTCCACAATACAAGGTAGCGTGAGGAAGGAGGAGCATCCACTGCATTTGCCCGCAGATGGAGGACGTCCTACTTTGATGTAGAGACTTTTAAAGAGGCGCTTGAGAGGGAACGAATCTTACGCGAAACCCAGGAACCTTGCGGCGAACGACTCGTGATGGCACTTACACGAGCGTGCGATGCGACCATGCCGAGGGAAGTCAAACCGAGGAATGGAAGATCGCCGGTGTATTGGTGGACGGAGTTGATCGCCGACCTCCGAAGAACATGCCTCCACGCAAGACGGAGGGTGCAAAGAGCGCGATCAGACGCCGATAGAATCGAGCGTAGAGGGGCGCTAGTCGCCGCGAAGGCCGCACTAAAGAGGGAGATAAAGGCGAGCAAACGAGCCTGCTTTGAGGGCCTGTGTCAAAAGGCCAATACGAACCCATGGGGTGACGCCAATCGGGCAGTAATGGCCAAAACCAGAGGAACGGCGGCTCCAACCGAGCAATCGTCAGAGCTGCTGCCGGTGATCGTTGGGGGACTCTTTCCGAACCATGACCCGAATCCATGGCCCCCTGCCGGCGGTCATTTGTTCCCTGGCCAGCGTTCCAGTTTTCCAAACCTTAACGCGGGGGAAGGGACGGAAAGGGGGGGGGCTCCGCCGAAAACCCGCGTTCACGGGGGGGGTAGGAACAGCAGAAAGGGGGGGGGGAGCGGGGGGGGGGGGAAGAAAAAAGAAATCTTGCGGTAGCAAAGTCGCTAAAGGTGAAAAACGCGCGCGGGGGTTTTGCTCCGGGGCTGTGTGTGGGCTCCTTTTCGGGGGGGGGGGGGGTCGGGCGGGGGCTCTTCCGGGGCGGTAAAATCCCCTGGTTGCAAAGACAGGCAAACCACCCGGGGAGGATCGCCTATAGACCTATATATTTGTTGGTTTCGCCACAGATAAAAAGAAACATTGCATTTTCTGCGTTATCTAATTCACATTACGGGAATGCTAGATTTGACAGAAAATAATGGAATATTTCATGTAAATTTAGCCAGATAACGCCTAAATCTAGCCTGTTGTATGAAAGATTGCAAACATTGTTGTATGGCACATGAAAGATTGCAAACAATTTCGTTGTTAACGCCTCCTTTGGCTTAGAATTAAACGAGGGGAAATTTTACGCGCTTGTTGAAATTAATTATTTTTTTCTGTGCGGGTAAGGTACTTGAGAGGGTAATCCTCAACAGACTGACAAAGTACACGGGGAGGATAGGGGGTCTGTGTTATAAACAGGTGGGGTTTGTGAAAGGGGTGGGGGGGGGGCGGTCTGTGCCGGCCAAAAGAGGGGAGGGGGAACACAGCGCAAGGGGGAGGAGCGGCAGTGGGGGGCCGGGGAGAAGGGAGGGGGGGGGGGCGCCCCCCCGGGGGGGGGGGCTGGAAAGCTATTTCCAGAATCGCGTACTGGTGTACAATACTGAAGTAGGCTAGAAACGTGTTCAGATCACCACAGGCGTCCCACAAGGTTCGATCTTGGGTCCGGTGCTATGGAACACGATGTACGACGAGGTACTACGGCTTGAGTTCCCGAACGGGGTGAAGATATTCGGGTTCGCAGACGACATCGCCCTGGAGATATACGGAGAATCCATCGAAGAGGTAGAGCTAATGGCCTCCCACTCCATTGGCATTGTGGAGAGATGGATGAGTTCCAGGAAACTGGAGCTAGCCCACCATAAGACTGAGGTCACGGTTGTTAACAACCGAAAATCGGAGCAACATGCGACGATCAGTGCAGGTAACTGCACAATCGAATCGAAGAGGCCTTTGAGGTATCTTGGGGTCATCATCGACGATAACCTGCCCTTTATCAGCCACGTAAATTACGCTTGCAAGAAAGCCTCTATGGCTATGTCGGTATTATCCAGCATGATGTCGAATAGCTCGGCGGTACAAGGGAGTAAGCGTAAACTCCTGGCCAGTGTCACCCTGTCCATACTTAGGTACGGCGGGCCGGCATGGATCACCGCCTTGAGTACCAAGAGCTACGCAAGTAAGCTAGAGAGTACACACAGGCTTATGTGCCTAAGAGTGGTGAGTGCATACCGAACGATATCACGCGACGCGGTCTGCGTCCTAGCGGGGATGATGCCAATAGGCATTGTCATAAAAGAGGCTGTAGAGTGCTTCGAACAACGTGGAACAAGAGGTATTCGAAAGACCACTAGAGTCGCATCTATGGTTAAGTGGCAAAGGGAATGGAATAACTCCACTAAAGGTCGGTGGACCCACTGACTAATCCCGGAACTCTCCGGGTGGGTTGGTAGATGACACGGTGAAGTGAACTTCCACTTAACGCAGATTTTGTCAGGCCACGGCTGTTTCAGACAATATCTGCACAAATATGTCATGACACGACTCCGGATAATCTGGTTCAGAGGACGTGCCAAGACCGGGACATCTGGGACGCGGTATGCATAGCAGCCTCCCAAATTGTCCTTGATCTCCAACAAAAATGACGAAACGACCAACGGCAGGTCGCAGGGACCACCTAACTACTAAAGTCCTAAGTAGTTAGACATAGTGGATGTGCCTAACAAGCACAAATAGCCCTCCCAAGTCCCCAAAATACCGAAAAGTGGTCCCGGGGAGGGTCAGGGCTAAAGGCACGGGTGGGTTTTTAGTGGGTCGAGGAGTTGGTACCCTCATCCTCACACCCTGAGTTCTTCAGGTGTCTGGTTGCAGATTTTCCATATCGTCTTAAAAAAAAAAGACTTGGTCTTCTTGGCATCATGCTTCGGGTCGTTGTCTTCAAGACCCGTCTGGATCAGCGAAACCGCCAGATTTTCTCGCAGGATGTTGATGTAGGAATCTGCCGTCATTATCCCGTCGATTTTCACGAGGCAACCCACTCCACTCCATGAAAAACACCCCCAGACCATCACATTTCCTCCTCCATGCTTCACCGTGCCTTGTATGTGGCGCTCTTGAAGCTCCTCATCCGATCTGCACCACATACGAACCCACCGCTTTCGATTAAAAAGTTCGAATTTTGATTCGCCCGTCCAGATAACCGTTTTCCGGAACTCTACGGGCTTATCAGCATGCTCAATAGCAAACCTGAGCTGTTTGGCTTTGTTTGCCTTGTTAATAAATGGGCGCTTCTGGGTAACTTTGTTAATCAGCCCCTGTGCTACAAGACGGCGACGAACAGATACTGATAGCTGAAGGGTTTCCTGGATCTCACGGACAACTGTTTTGGGTTTTTCATGAATTCACACATGATATTGATGTCCTTTCGTGTATCGGTTTTGCGCTTCCTGCCTCTGCCTGGGTGCTCCACCACTGATCCGGACGTTTTTTGTTTCAGTAGAATTTTTCCAACCACTGTCTTTTTTATTTGGGGGAAGGGGAGAGGAAGGGCTTCTAGGGACCTCTATCGAACAGATGCTAGTGAATAATGCGTACTATCGAGGTAACAAACAAGAACTAGAACAAGGGGACGTGGACAACTTGGACGCGGAGGGATGAATCGGGAAGGTGACAGCGGAGAAACTCTAAGGGGTGCTGGGACGAGAAGGAGGGAGAAGGAGGGGAAGACAGGGGAAAGGAATAAGCGGAAAGAGGGCAAAACTGACCATCATACATGCGCGAAACAGATGTAAGAGGGGAAATGGATGGACGGCATGGAGGTTCCAAGGGGAAGATTAAAAAAAAAAAATTTTAATGTGGAATGAAAGATAACCGTGGGAGTGAATTCCTGAACACTAATTAAACCATTAATGGGGAAAAAGGAAGGATGGTTCCACGGGTCCGCTGAAATAACGTTGAAATGAGTAATATCCGAAATGGGAAGGAGAGAAAGATAGCCAAGAAAAAAAAAAATAATTCGTAAAGCGGGTAGAAGAAAGAAAAGGATGAAGGGGTACAATTAATATTCAACCTGATAACAATATAGTGTGGGGGGTGTAGTGTCATGGATGGGAAAGAGAAGGGAAAATAAGAGTGATTGCAAGGAGTAAATATGAGGGTAATGGAGTGGACAAAGTGGTGAGATGAACGGAGGTGGAAAGAAGTGAAACTGAAACCGCAAAGTAAATTCATTGGTCAAGAGCGGAAAAAACGAAAACAGTTAACGGAAAGCCGAAGGGAAGGTAAAATAGTGATTCAAATAAAATCTTGTACAAGGATTAGTAGAATATGAATGGAAGAGTGAGGGTAAGAGAAAATGGGGAATAAAAGTGGGTGCAAAAGGAAAAGGAGGAAGGAAGATGGAATGAGAGGAAAAAAAACAAAATAACGGATAACGGGAAGGGGTAATCAAACTTTGGGATAACTGAATGTAAAAAATGTTGAGGAAAAAGTAGGTAATGAACTCGGGTGTAAATTGATTCACAATGAATGTAACACAAAACCAACTTCACCGATGTGGCGGTTTTCGAGTTCGTTTTGGAATGAACTGAGATCAATTGCATACAATAGTATGTTGGAAAAGAAATCAACCGGTGGATGAAGATCCTGATTGATGAATTCGAGCCATGTTGAATAGAAATTTACTAGTGTAATCACTATTCTTGAATCGTAATAATGGGGCTGGGGTTGTTGGGGCTCGGGTTTTTGGGCTGTCTTGCTAATACTGTACTTCCTAGCGACAGCCTGGTGCGATTTACTGGTTTGCACATCACGAACCACCCATTTTCGGCTACACAAGGGAATTGCTTTCAAAATCACTACGTTCTCCATTTTTTTTTCAACTGAATCAAACGCACCAGCACCAGGTCAAGCCGTTTGCCTCAAAACACGTCAAAATATCAAAACATAAACAATCGAGGGGTCTTTCGACGGAAACTTATCGAAAACATATCGATTTTTGAAGTGGGTACTTATTTTTGTCACCGATTTTTTTTCCAATACAAATTGATTATTTAGTTCTTTAAGTAAAATTTATTTTTATTATTTTTCCATAGGTGAAACTTGAAAATAATATAAAAAAGTACGATATTAAAAAAGAATACAGTGTGTTTATTTTTATTTTAACCAAATAAATGGGAGAAATTCAAAAAATGATGAGGTGGGAACTTTATTTTGCCAATCAGTGTAAAAAGGATATTCTTATATCCGGCTCTATTGATCTTTTGCTGTTTTTTCGCCGGTCACTGTAATTACAGTGGATCTGGCAATACCGGCGTAGTAACCTCGGCCGGTCAATTTTGTCATGCTCATACATTTTCCGGAATCTGAAAATAGAAATATTTTCCGGAATCTGTAAATCAATTATTTATTTACAAAACAGCACTCGATTCGTCGTGCTGAGCCAATAGGAACATGAAAAACAAATACCAAATTTCAAAATTATAAAAGCAAACCAAGAGTGCGTATTTGTTAGTCATTCTTAAAAAAAAAAAAAAAATGATGATGTTATTGTTCGTAAAATTCAATTTATTATAAAACTCTGCCGCAGCTGCACAACATCGATACAACAACCCCTTTCGCGTGAGCGGCTATAGTTTTGCTTCAATTTATGATGCCAATTCCGAGTGCTTACAGCATAGCCGTACATTCCATGCAAAGTTATGACAGTAATTCCACCATAAAACAAACACAGCCAAACAAATGATCCACTTTGGAACGCGAAAGCACATGCAATATTTTACTCTTTATGATCTCTCTCGCCAATGCACATATAGTGGCTGCATATTTCCGCAATTCCGTTGGATGTACCGGAATGTATGATAAACGGACGATACTTTGCGCATAAAGTATGATAACCGAAAGTCCGTAAAGTCAAACAATAAGTGCTGTGATTGATTTCAACCGGCGCCAGCAGCGGCCCACATGAAAGAACCGAATAATTTCATTCTCAAGACTCCTCCTGTCAAGTTCAATCGAATCAATTTTCTAGTTCTGCCTTATCGGAAACCATTTGTCTGCTATATTTGTACATCGGCTCCTGTCGATGTCAAATTCGAGCTTAGCTGAGGATTAGTCGTCTACGGTGCCATCAACACTTCCCCGCGTCCATCACCATTATCAGCCACGTTGTTTCCATCGAGCTCAGCTGTCTCTCTTGCTCCCTGCCATTAATTTCCCATCTCAAATCGAGTTCGATAACGTTTCCGTCGTTGGTTGGATGGATTCGAAGAACCTACTAACCTCAGCGAACCGAACCACATTGTAATCACCTGTTTTGGTAACACTCGAACCGTTCCCGTGTGTGTGCGTGTGAGGTCACCGACAACCGACCGGGGTTCCTTTTTTTATCCGAATAGATCAAATAATCACATTTGGCAAAGCTCTTCAAACCAAAGTCACCCCGCTAAGAACACATGATCCACAAAAACCACATTTCTGAGCTTTGCAGCTGATCCACTTTCGGTTCGGTTGGACGGATTTTCTCCTCGTAGCCAGCCGGTTGGTCGTCGGTTGGCGGTTGATCCTACCTACTCTCACACGAATATGGTGCTGAAAAGGGCCAGTCTTCCGAAAGTTTACCCGGTCGACGCCGACGGCGGCGGCGGCGGCTGGTGGTGTGTTTTGTTTTTGGCACACGACGACAAACGGTCGCAGAGAACATGGACGGAAAGCCATCCGCAGGCAGGCACTCGGAATAGCAGCAATGGTACAAATGCAGAACGAAATCCTCAAAATTAATAACCCCATAAAAATAAATCCACATGGCGATAACCGGTGCTGGCTGGGCGCTGGCTGTGCTGAATTTGGAGAAACTGCTACTCCCGTGTGCAACAACGTCGCATTAGGACTGGAAAAGGGAACACGAGAACCCGTCGGGAGCATCGTGGAACCGGTGTAAGTGACTATTGATTAGACTTTGATGGGTTCGGCGGATTTTCGAACATTTCAATTAGGTTCGACCTTCTAATGCTGGGACATCTGTTTGTGGGTGGATTTGTGATTTACTGGTGCGAACGTCAATGGCATCATCATTGTGGGCTTGGAGGGAGGAAAAGGTTTTTGAATTATGTTTCTTGTTTCTATGTAGTCGAAACATCAAATTCATCGGAGCTAATTTTAACAAGGATAAGGGAGTTTGGGGTATTTTGGACCCAGATCCAACCAAGTGTATAAGGAGTGTGTTATCGAATATAAGCTATCCACATACATTTGCGTTGTACGCATGTATTTGTGATGGTTTTTTATGCTCTGAACACTGCATGCTGTGCGTTTGACTGTCAGCTTTCTTTTGTTTACTTGTTTGTGCGGTTCAAATTCTGCGTTTTCAAAATGTCGCGTATTGAAAAGGAAGTGAAAATTAAGGTTCTGGACACATGGCTAAGTGAGAAGGGTATTACTATGCGAAAATTGGCGAAGCGGTTTGGAATTCATCATGCGAGTGTTAAAACCATCATTAATAAGTTTGGGGAACACTATTCTTTGGATGAGCTACCAGGAAGAGGCAGAAAACCCGGTTCTTCCAACCCGAAACTGGAGCAGAAAGTGGTATCTCTAATCATGAAGAACAAATCAATGTCAATACGTGATTTGGCCAAAAAAGCAGGAACGAGTGTCGGAATGATCCAGCGTATCAAGAGGCGAAACCACCTGAAGACCTACAAGAAGCAGAAAATCTCGAAACAAAGTGCAGAACATAAGAAGCGAGCAGCAACAAGGGCCCGGAAATTGTATTCGCGTCTTTTGCAGCGTCCGGATGCATGCGTTTTGATGGACGATGAGACCTATGTAAAGGAGGACTCAAAAACCCTTCCAGGTCCACAATACTTTACTGCCGTCGTTGGGGAGGATGTGAGCGATGCGGACAGGTCGATTCAAGTGGAGAAATTCGGTCGAAAGGTACTGGTATGGCAAGCAATATGTTCCTGTGGTTTGAAGTCAACCATTTTTTACACTACCGGAACTATAAATGCGGAAATCTATCGATCTGAGTGTCTCCAGAAGAGATTGTTGCCTTTATATAAGAAGCATAGTACACCTCCACTGTTTTGGCCGGATTTAGCGTCGGCTCACTATGCCAAAACCACTCTCAATTGGCTTGCGGAAAAGGGTATAGATTTCGTTGAGAAAAATATCAATTGCCCTCAGCTTCGACCCATCGAACGTTACTGGGCAATCGTGAAGAGGGTCTTCAAGAAGACTGGTAAAGCAGCTGGGAACATGCAGGAGTTCAAAAAAATTTGGGCTCAAACGTCCAAAAAATGCGATGCAACACTTGTCCGGAACTTGATGAAGAGCATTCGATCCAAAGCTCGAAAATTCGTGAAGGAATAACTTAAATTTCATCCGGTCTTCATTATGTTCAAGTTTAACCTCGTACAATAAAGGATCAATTTTTTGTATGAATAAAATATCGGTTTTCAACATAATTTGAAAGAAAGTTTGTGGATAGCTTATTTTCGATACACTCCTTACTATGAGGTGAGTATTGCTGTTTATAATAAGCATGTTTCAATTACACACAGCTGTTTTCCTGAGGTCGTTGCTGCTCCTAACACGAAACTGAAAAACTGCCTAAAATTACATTACTAAGTTATTATGTTTTTATTGCGTACAGTGCGCCAAATTGAAATTATAATGTTTTGAAATTGAAATATCTTCTCAACATCATGGGATCCCAGTATGAACAGCAGTTCTAGCAGAAACTGCTGTTCACTACTGGGATCCCATGATGTTGAGAAGATATTTCCAATTTCAAAACATATCTAAAATTAGCTTCTTTTAGCGCAACCGTTAACTTTCGTTCAGTAAAGTAAATTTTGGTAAACTTAACTTAAGGTTCTTATGATAGTTAGAGACCCCTTCCTTCTCTGGGAAAGGGGGCTTCCATACAAACGAAAAACAAATTTCTGCATAACTCGAGAACTAATTAAGCAAAGGAAACCAAATTTGGCATGTGGGAGTTTGTTGTAGCAAAAAAATTTTCTATGGTGGTTTGACCCCCCCCCCCCTAGAAAGGGGGGGCTCCTCTAAAAATGAAACAGAAGTTTCTGTATAACTCAAGAACTAATCAAGCAAATAGATTCAAATTTGGCATGTGAGGTTTTCTTGAAACAACAAATGTTTCTACTGTGGTTCGAGACCCCTCCCTTCTAAGAAGGGAGGCTCACATACAAATGAAACTGAAATTTCTGCATAGCTCGAGAATTAATAAAGCAAATGGAATCAAATTTGGCATGTGGGTATTTTGGAGGCAAGAAATGTTTCTACTGTGGTTCGAGACCCCTCCTCTCTCTGGTAGGGGGGGAGGGGGAGCTCATACAAATGAAACACAAATTTAAACCAAACCAAAGAGGTTTTTGGGGCTTAAAGAAGGTTCTAATGAGGGTTCGAGACTCCTCCCCCATCTGGAAAGGGGGGGGGGGCTCCCACAAATGAATCACAAATTTCTGCATAACCCGAGAACTAATCAAGCAAATAGAATCAAATTTTGCATGTGGGAGTTTTTGGAGACGAGCAAAATTTTCTATGGTGGTTTGAGACCCCTCCCTTATCAGGAAGGGATGGCTCTTATACAAATGAAACAGAAATTTTGTGCATAACTTGACAACTAATCAAGCAGATGGAACCAAATTTGGCATGTGGAAGTTTTTGAAAGCGAGAAATGTTTTTACGGTGGTTTGAGACCCTTCCTGCATTTGGAAGGAGGGGCTCTCATACAAAAGAAACACAAATTTCAACCAAACATGAGAACTACCCTTACTGACGCTGAGACAGGAGAAGTTCCTTATGATGGTCCGAGACTCCTCCCCGTTTGGGGGGGGGCAGGAACAAAAATTGGGGAACGGAACAGAATCAAAAAGGAAAGGAATGAAAGAAATAATTGGGGGGTTTTGTCAAATTAAAAATAGAATCTTTACCTTGAAACAATGAATCTTCAAAGGACGCTCAGCTAACACAAATTTACTCGAATTCGTTAACTATTCGCTGGTTGCAATGGACAATGGAAACCATGCTGAAGCTCTCTATACAGACTTCAGCAAGGCATTTGATCGCATTGATTTACCCATGCTTCTATTCAAACTGCAAAAAATGGGTATTGAGCTAAATTTTCTTAAATGGCCCGAGTCTTATCTTACTGATCGACAGCAAATAGTCAGATTTAAAGGCAAGACTTCAAATCCTATTCGAGTTACTTCAGGAGTTCCTCGAGGCATCTTGGCCCTTTTTTGTTTATACTAGTTGTAAACGATATTTCCCTCATTTAAAAAAACGTAAAAATTCTTATTTGCCGACGATTTAAAGATATTTTTAAAAACAAGGAAGATATAAGACTGTTAAAAAATGACGTACTCTTATTTTATAATTGGTGCAAAAAAGCCCTTTGAAACGTCCAAAAATGTAAATCAATATCATTTAGTAGAAAGCGGAATACACTAGACTGTACAATCTCTCTAGGAAATCAGGCAGTTGAAAAGTGCGGAAGAATTAAGGATTTAGGTGTTATAAGAAACTAACATTCATTGGCCACTAAAGGGCGAACACGAAATTATTGCGACACATTCAACAGGGCATAACTTTTTTACCATTGGGTAAAAATCAACCAAATTTTGCACACTTTCTCATTGATGTGTATTTTTTACATGCTGTCAAACTCGAAGTCGTGTTTTTCGATTCAACGAAAATGGAGGTGAACCAACGCGAGTCGAGAGAACAAATTCTTTCCAAACACCTGGAATTTCCTGACCTGTCGCACCGGCAGTTGGGAAAAATGTTGAACATTCACCATTCAACCGTCTCCAGAGTGTTGAAGCGGTTCCAGGAGCGGTTGACGTTGGACCACGGCAAAGGAGCTGGAAGAAAACCGGGACCGGAGAACAAAAAGACGGAGGGAAAGGTGAAGCGGATGATTAAAGCAAATCCCAACGTCTCAAGCCGTGATTTGGCTAAAAAGATCGGCATGTCGCAGAGCTACGTCCAGAATGCAAAGAAGAGAGCTGGACTACATACATACAAGGTACAGAACTTCCCAAACCGCGATGAGCGGCAACAATCGACGGCTAAAACTCGGGCACGGAAGCTCTACGAGAAGATGCTGACAAAATATGGCTGCTGTGTGATGGACGACGAAACGTATATAAAAGCCGATTTTAAGCAAATTCCGGGGTTGGAGTTTTTCACCGGCAAGAGCAAGTTCTATGTGGACGACAAATTTAAGAAGAAGAAAATGTCGAAGTTCGCCTCCAAATATCTCATTTGGCAGGCCATCTGCTCTTGCGGACTGAGGAGTGAGCCTTTCGTGACAAAGGGCACAGTAAATGGCGAGATCTACAAATCTGAGTGCCTCGAGAAGCGCCTTTTGCCGTTCTTGCAGCAGCACGACGAAGCTCCGCTATTTTGGCCAGATTTGGCATCATGCCACTATTCTAAAAGTGTCCTGGAGTGGTATGAGGCCAATTCTGTCCATTTTGTTCCAAAGGACATGAATCCGCCAAACTGTCCGGAGCTGCGCCCGGTGGAGCAGTACTGGGCAATGATGAAGCGGGAACTTCGGAAGAGCAAGAAGACAGTCAAAGACGAGAAGGACATGTTAAGAAAATGGAAAAAAAAAACTGAGAAACTGGTACCGGATGACACTGTAAAGACTTTGATGGAGGGCATCAAGCGAAAATACGTTCAATTTTACACTCAAGGCTCCATCGATTAACTTTTCTTTTGATTTTTTGAAGTAAATATATGTATAAAACTACCCTAAAATTTTGGTTTGATTCTAAACATTATAAGAAAATTGGCATGACATTTTCGGTGTCGCAATAATTTCGTGTTCGCCCTTTAAAAAATAATAATTTTTTTAAAATGTCCCTCACCGTCGCCGTGCTATGAGTGGAGCCAGCAGGAAGCCTTGGTGGACTGGCGAGTTGAGAAATATGCACAACAGACTGCGGAAAACACGTATACGGTTCTTTCACAACAAAAGCAGCGAAAACCGGGAATCACTTCGTCTTTTGGAAACGACGTATAAAGAGCTTGTAGCAGCTAACTACCAAGTTACATGCAAAAACTACAGTCGGATTTGAAACAAAACCCCTCAGCAAGTACGTGAACGATCAAAGGGCAAATAATCGCGTCCCGAACGATGTCAAGTATGGTGATGCTACGGCTAGCTCCCCAGCCGAAGCTGCCAACCTTTTCTCGTGCTTCTTTCAAAGCGAGTACAAACCCGAATCGCCCCAACCAATCCCTGGTTGCTTCCGTCATGTGCCATCCACTGACGTACGCCTTCCGTTTAGGCATTTTTCCCATGACGAAGTGTCGAGAGCTCTAATAAAAATAGATGGATCGAAAGGAGCTGGAGTAGATGGAACATTCCCCAGTGCTTGGAAAACTGCAAAAATGATTCCTATCCACAAATTAGGCACCCTTCGCAACGTCAAAAACTATCGCGGAATATCGATTCTTTGTTGTATTGGTAAGCTGTTCGAATCTTTGATCCACGAGATCTTACTGGCCGCAGTAAATCCGATATTATCGGATTACTAACATGGATTTGTTCCACATTACTCGTCAACGACGAACTTACTATGCTATACAAACGTGTTGTTTCGAGAGATTGAATGCCGGAATCAAATGGACTCGGTATAAATCGATTTTTCAAAAGCGTTCAATACTGTTCCGCATATATTTGCAGTGGAAAAAAAAGGCACATGGGCTTCCCTGATTGGATATCCGACTGGTTAAAGTCATACTTGACCGGTAGGAAAGCCTTTGTACAGGTGAACTCTGCACATTCCATAACATTCGACGTTCCATCTGGAGTTCCACAGGGTAGTGTGTTAGGACCATTGATCTTCGTCCTTTTCATCAACGACTTGTGCGAACTAATATCATCTGGGAAGCTGCTCCTTGCCGACGAACTCAAAATCTTCCGTGTCATCAAGTCGATTTTGGACTGTATTGCCTTGCAAGCAGACATCGATATCCTTTCGCGATCGCTGCTAATGCGCTAGTCCGTGTACAGTCTATACGTGATTTGGGAGTTATCATAGATTGCAAGCTTCGTTTCAATGAACACATCTCAACTATAACTGCCAAAGCTTTTTCGAATCTGAGATTCTCAGTTTACCGCATCTCAGTTCAATGCATCTCAGTTTACCGACGTGTATACGCTTAAAGCTCTGTTCTGTGCTTTGGTACGCAGTATTCTAGATTACGCTGCTCCCATCTGGGCCCCATACCACACGTCTCAGGTGATTCGAATTGAGCGTGTGCAGAAATCCTTCATTCGGTTTGCTCTGCGACATTTACCATGGAACGATCCTGTCTTCCTTCCTGACTATCCGGAACGATGTCAACTAATCGATTTGGAGCTGCTCTCAGCAAGACGACTAAAGTTACAACGGCTGGTGGTCTTTGATGTTATCAAAAATAACATCGATTGCTCGAACCTTCTCGTAGAAATACCTTTGAACGTTCCTCAGCGTCAGTTGCGGTACTCGGCACTCATTGCTATTCCCGGACATAGAACGTGCTATGGCTTCAACAATCCCCTCAGTTCCTGCCTTAGAGCATTTAATGATATTTGTGACCAGTTTGGTTTTAATGTCTCGAAAAATAGTTTTAAAATTAGGATTAAAAACGTAGCTTAAGCACACCGAAGTTAAACCAGTCTGTACGAATCTATCGAAGACCATGGACAATAAACAAAATAAACAAAATAAACAAATACGATTTAGTTACAGCTTTCATGACCCATACACAATAAAAAAAAAAAAAACATTATACGTTGCATACGTGAGGTCAATACTTAAGTATTATAGCGTAGTATGGTCACCTTTTTCAGTCACGCACGAACAACGAATAGAATCAGTTCAAAAGCAATTTATACTGTTTGCGCTTCGAAAATTAGGTTGGACAAGATTTCCTTTTCCATCTTATAAAGCTCGTTGTATGCTCATGCTGTACGGCAAATCCTCCAAAAATACCGCGAATACCAGGTCCCGACGCATCATCTGTTCATCGATTTAAAGGCGGCGTACGACAGTATCGACCGCATAGAGCTATGGAAGATTATGGACTTGAACGGCTTTCCCGAGAAGCTCACTAGACTGATTAAAGCTACGATGGACGGTGTGCGAAACTGCGTGAAGATTTCGGGCGAACATTCCAGCTCGTTCGAATCACGCCGGGGACTACGCCAAGGTGATGGACTTTCGTGCCTGTTGTTCAACATTGCGCTAGAAGGTGTCATGCGAAGAGCCGAGCTCAACAGCCGGGGTACGATTTTCACTCGATCCGGTCAGTTCGTTTGTTTTGCGGATGACATGAACATTGTCGGCAGAAGATTTGAAACGGTGGCAGAATTGTACACTCGCCTAAAACGCGAAGCTGCGAAAGTCGGACTGGAGGTGAATGTGTCGAAAACAAAGTACATGCTAGCAGGAGGTACCGAGCGCGACAGGGACCGCCTAGGCAGCAGTGAAATCCGAAGACGCATCATGAGTGGAAGTCGTGCCTACTACGGGCTCCAGAAGAACTTGCGGTCAAGAAAGATTCACCCCCGCACTAAATGTACCATGTACAAAACGCTGATAAGACCGGTTGTTCTCTACGGGCACGAGACGTAGACGATGCTCGAGGAGGACCTGCAAGCACTTGGTGTTTTCGAACGCCGGGTGCTTAGGACCATCTTTGGCGGCGTACAGGAGGATGGAGTGTGGCGGCGAAGATGGAACCACGAGCTCGCTGAACTCTACGGCGAACCCAGCATTCAGAAGGTCGCGAAGGCTGGAAGGATACGGCGGGCAGGGCATGTTGCGAGAATGCCGGACAACAACCCTGCAAAAATGGTGTTCGCCTCGAATCCGGCCGGTACAAGAAGGCGTGGGACACAGCGAGCACGATGGGCGGACCAGGTGCAACAGGATCTGGCGAGTGTGGGTCGTCAACGAGGTTGGAGAGAGGCAGCCATAGACCGAGTATATTAGCGAAATGTTGTAGATGAAGTCATATCGTAAATACGATGTATGGCTATTTAAATAAATAAATAATGTATGCTCATCAACATCCCAATATTAAAAGAGCGTCGAGAATTTGCAACGGTCACAGTTGTAAACGATATCGTTTCGCATCGTATTGATTCTGAAGAACTTTTATCAAAACTTAATTTTTACATTCCAAGTCGACAACTACGAAATCGAAATGTTTTTACTACAAGCCACCATCGTACACATTATGCTTAATTTGGGCCTTTAAATCGGATGATGGAAACATACAATATGCATTGCGAAAACGTTGACTTTACAACGACAAAATATAAATTGAAGCAATATTTTAATGATATTTGATAAAAATCTACCCATAAATGCACTAAAATATAAGCCAAATACTGTTAGAAATATATTTATATAGATTTAAGAGTGACAAAACATGTAAAAATACGAATGTACAAATACAAATGGGACACAAAATTAAATTAACCATAGGGTTTTTGGGGCCGGAGCATGTTCTTATGATGGTTCGAGACTCCTCCCCCGTCTGGAAAGAGGGGGCTCTCATACAAATGAAACAGAAATTTCAACCAAACATGAGAATTATCCAGGCAACTTAAACATAAATGTGTATTTCTCGGGTAAGTAGCATGTTCTGATAGAAGTTTGAACCCCTTCTTAGCCAAGAATGGGGGTTGCTTGAGTTACTCTCAGTGCTATATTCTGCACTAGAAGTTAATCTAAGATTATGCAAGAGAAAATTACTTTCAATTTGACAGGATACGGTGTAGTTTGCAGATAAACGTTTTTTCTATGAAATACTTCTACACAGAAAGAAAAACCATGGTAGAAACTAACGATCCGAGGTTTAAATTAAAAACAAACACCTACGTTTTTTATTTGCACAATTCACACACATAAGCAAACGAAAATATTTGAACAAAACTTCTTCAAATTCCTTTAAAAAAAACATAAAAGCGCCAGTTCTATTAAATGTTCATTCATTTAGTTGCTAGCGTAGCAAACCTCGCACCGGGTTCAGCTAGTAAAAAATAACAACCAAAAACACCTTTTAAAATTATCACTAGTTAACGTGAGCAAATTTTCATGCTTTTACTAGAGAATGTTTGAAAAAGTGATATTATGACAATTTTGAAAACACTCAGAAAAAGAGCGTGAGATTCAGATCGAGATTCATACTCAGATATTCATAGACGAATTCAGATTGAAATTTAAACCAGATTAACATTCTGATTTAGGAACAGATTCAGATTCACCAATGAAGTAACAGTTAGAAACAGAATTAAAGGTTCAGATCAAAATTCATACTCAGATCCATGTGCAAACTCAAACTCAGATTCAGATTCACCAATGAGGGAAAAAAGAGAAAAAAAAAAAAAAAAAAAATGAGAAAAAAATTTTTTTTTTTTTTTAAATATAAATTTTTTTTTTGATTGTGGTTTACGGCGGGTTGGTCTTTTTTGGGGGGGATATCTTTTTAAATATATAATGATTTTGTTATTAGTTGGATTAAGAACAGATTGGTGTTGCGGAATTAATATATAAAGGGTGTTTCGATCAAAATTTGGTCGACTTAAACTTGACGCATTTCAGCTCATCGTGCATTAAATTTGTTTGCATATCCCTCATTTTGAAGATGTGTGCGTGTAGCATCACGCCTCTATTTGATTTTGAGATTAGCACTTCAGTTATCAAAATTTCGTCGAAGGAAGAGAAGTAACGCATCAAAATTTTGCACGTGCATGGCGAAAATCCAAACTACTCTCACGCCAAGTTGGCGAAATTGTTGAATGTGGCTAAATCAACTGTTACCAACGTGTTAAAAGTGTTCGGTGAACGTTTGTCGACAGCCAGGAAAGTTGCATCGGGAGGAAATCGAAAGCCGGAGGCCACAGCGACGACAGAAAAAGTTGCCCGCTGTTTCGAGTGGAACCCTAACTTCTCCGTCCAAGATGTCGCAAAAGAAGCTGAGAGTGGCGCCTTCAACCGTGGATAGAGCTAAAAAACGAGGTGGACAGTCGACTTACAAGAAAGTGGTGACTCCAAATTGCGACGATAAACAAAACACGTCGGCCAAAGCACGATCGCGAAAGTTGTACACGACGATGCTGACGAAGCTTGATTGCGTGGTACAGGACGATGAAACTTACGTCAAGGCAGACTTTAAACAGCTTCCTGGACAGGAATTTTATACGGCAACCGGACGGGGAAAGGTGGCAGATATTTTCAAGCACATTAAACTGTCAAAGTTCGCGAAGAAATATCTGGCATGGCAGGCCATCTGTACCTGTGGCTTGAAGAGCAACGTTTACATTGCAACCGGAACCGTCAACCAGGAAATTTATCTGAGCGAGTGCCTACAAAAACGTCTACTGCCTTTCCTGAAGCGACACAATTGTGCCGTTCTATTTTGGCCGGATTTGGCATCTTGCCATTACGGAAAAAGGCCATGGAGTGGTATGCTGCCAACAACGTTCAAGTGGTGCCCAAGGACAAGAACCCTCCCAACACGCCAGAGCTCCGCCCAATCGAACAATATTGGGCCATCGTCAAGCGGAACCTTAAGAAGACTCAAAAAGCGAGAAACAGTTCAAGGCAAACTGGCGTTCTGCGGCGAATAAAGTGGACAAGGAGACTGTACAAAATCTAATGGCACGTGTTAAACGAAAGACCCGGCAATTCGCATTCGGTAAAAAGGAAGCTTAGCTGAATATTTCTCCTGTATTCTGTATTAACTGAACTTGAAAAAGAAAAAGAATTTGACTTATTAATAAAAACTTTGATCGACTCACACACATTACTGTTTGACCAAATTTTGATCGGAACACCCTTAAAGATTCAAACTTAGTTTCATTCTTAACTAAACACAGAAGAAGAAAAGAATGAATTCAGATTATGATCGTTAATGAAATTGAAATTTGGGCTAAGATTCAGATTCAAACTCAGGTTTAGATCCAGATTCAAACTGAAAACAGTAGAAAGGATCCTAATTGAGATCAAAACCTATATTCAGAATGAGATTCAGATTCAACTAATATTCAGATTCAACTTAAAACCAGACTCAGACTCAGATTCATATATTCAACCTGCACCAGTCAGTAATGGTCAGCTTCGTTTAATCTTAGCTTGTGACGTATTTCGTCATTTATAAACATTGAATCTAAGATGGTTACGAAATAGTTGAAATCCGGGTCTACACAACTCGAATGCCTTAATTTGTTTTTTTGGATGCAGTCGAAAGGTTTTCAAGTGAGATTGGCTCAGAGTTTGCAAACGATTTGGCAAGAAGATGGTTTCATTACTCAACCATTCCATCGCAAACCGAACTGATTCCCGAAACTACCGCAACTACAAAACTCTCATAATCACACACAACCCCTTTCATATTTTGCGAAGCATTCATTTTACCCTTGATTGGTCCTTTCAGCCATAATCCCTCCGGCTTACTGGGATGGTAACCTTTTCGGTTTCGTTTGTATTTTCTTAGAACGGTACATTCTTCCTCTATCTATACGGACCAGTAACCCATCGTCCCACAGTCACCCTCCCAATACTTGGTCGATGAATGTTTAGCCCGATTGGCTGCCTGTCATGAGAGCGTACGTCTGTATCTTCCACTGAAGTTGCCACAACCAACCTCCGACCAACCTTTACAGTAGGGAGTCTATCTAATCAATGATTCAGTACAGACAGTTACATTCGCACTCTTGGCGAGGGATTCAGCTTCGTTTCCTCTCCCACTCCTCCCAACATACAACATGCAATCACATCCTTTCGGAATGCTTTTATAATAATATTTATATTTCTGTAAATTTCTTTCACTGGATTTCCCCCTTTGCTCGTACGAACGCTCACTTTACTCTGTATAAGATAGGTAAGATCTCGTACGAATGGCAATCTCCTATTCCGTCTTGGTTTATGTTATTTCCCTCCATGGCAGCAGTTCAAAATGGAGTTAGTTCTTGTGAGCCCGGGGGCAGGGTGGCAAAAGCAGACGCAATCCAAATCTTCTTGTTGTTACGTAAGAGTTACGATGTTCCGAGGCTTAACTTTCCGAGCGCGCTAAGAGTGTGCTCGCCATTTCAAGTATTTATGAACCCATTCCCCGCCGGGGGAGGAACTCTGACCGAAGATCAAAGGCGAATAAAGCAAATGGAATTAAATTGTTGCCAATGCGGTGCTACAGTTTCGATTTATGAAATATTTCGGTTTTCTTGGGACCAGATTGATGCGATTATTCGAGCCAAGCTCCGCATGAAATCCCAAGAATCGACACTGCATTTTCCCCCGAATCAAGCAATCGGAAGCCTTTAATTTGAATTGGAATCCGGCAGCGAAATCCTGTAGCTCAACGGAGCCGTGTGCAAAGCCAGGAAAATAGAAATAAATCTCTTGAGTCAATCGGAAATTAGCTCTTCCGTTTATCAACGTGGTTCGAAATCACTCAAAAACCTTTCCGAAGCCAGGAACACACGTGGAAAAATAGAAAACCGGGTGGAGCGTTCAATTCCATCGTAAGATGGTGGTGAATGAGAGTGATGCAGTGAGGAACAAATAACCTTCTGAGCATCGAAGCATTTACGCCGTACGGAAGAAAATGGAAAAGAAGCTTTCGTTGTTGGCAGCGCAATAAGTCATGTGGATTGAATATGATTACCGGGTGGAAATTGCTACCATATTTGAATGAGCAAAGCAGTGGGGCAGAAAGAGCGCACTTCTAGGGTTTTTCGATGGGTTGCATGGTAATACTTTAGTTTACAAAATGTTTGACACACTCCAGAGGTGACTCGAACTTCCTTAACGAAGCATGAAAGTTCTAGTAGGGTCACGGTTTGACCCATAGGCGAACGGTAGTTCTAACCAGTGTCTCATTTCTAATCTAATCTAATCTAATCTAACACCAACGCAGCCAGTTTTCCAAAGCATCCTGGGGTGATGAATATACTTCCATCATTTTTCTTTCTATTTGATACACACTACCAGTCAATAGTATCGACTCACTTCGAAGAGTATTGCAACACTCACTTGAATATTGCATCACCCCCCAAAATATATCGGCACACCTAAAACGAAGTAAATTCATAAAATTATATCTCCAAATGCTAATAACCTGGAAAGTTCAAACTTTCAGCAAAGTTGTTCAAAATATCACTCCATTCATAAGGTTCTGTACAACAGCTTGCTGCAGCTTCTTCTGTAAGGCAACCCACTTTTTCTTCATGTCTTCCTTAGATTCGACCTCCTTGGGATGTTTCCGTAGTGCCTGCTTCATAATAGCCCAGTATTTTTCGATGGGCCTTAGTTCCGGTGCGTTGGGGGGGGTTCATGTCCTTGGGTACGAAAGTGACCCCTATGGCTTCTTACCACTCCAGGACAACATTTAAATAGTGACACAAAGCTAGATCCGCTAGAGCGAATTTACGCATTACAGAAGTCGACTGAATCTGATCCCGAACTATAATGTTGAAAATTTTCAAAATATCATTGAATTATTACACCGTGCAACAATTCAGGACATCCATCATTCTGGCTGTCAGGGATTGATTTCTCATGTACCCTTTCACATAACAACGGCAAAATTAGTCAATTTACAGAAAATTTTACGGTGGTTCGGTACAAAGAAAGATGATTATGTCTCGTATAATCCTAGCATAATGAATTAACAAACTGGTATGACCCAAGTAATACCAGAAACATCTTCTTTGATAAGAATATAAGAACGTTGTTGTAAAGAAGTCGTGAGGATGAAATACCAAACATGTCTGGTCTTGAAAAAGTTTTGAGGATGTTTTTTTCCAAACAAATTCGATTAAAACGTGAAAACCAGAACAGCAAACGCAATTTTGTTCTATTTTTGTTCGATCAACCTAAATTTTACTTCTTAAAAATACTTCCTCAAAAATAAACAAATTAAGAGTTAGTTTTGTTGTTCCGTTGCTAGGTAATACATGATGTTTTTTTCCTGGAATATATGAAACTTGTTTTGAACTTATTGTTATGGAATGTCCATGATAAACATGAAAAATGAACGTAAATTTTACTTCGTCAAAACATTTCACGAAACTCAAACTTAAGTTTGCTCGCGGACATGCTCAAACTCATGTTTTTGCTAGCAAATTTGAAACATGTTTTGAATGTCTAGAATTGCTCTTTTTTGCTTGGATCAAACTGTGACTTGTTTATCATTTTAAATAAATATGAACGCAACCGACGCACACGTGGTTTTGAAACTACTCTCTTTTGAGTTGAAAATCACTCAGTCCAGCCAAAAGGGCAAAAATGGTAATATTTGTTTGATCTTTTAGTACTCACTTTTGAGTAGCCATACTTTTTAGTGATTTGAGCCAAACGTACTCATTTTTGGGGGTTGTTTGGAAATAGCGTGAATGGTAGTTGTTTTTAAATATGTTGATAGGTTGCACTCAATATGTACTTTAAACATTTTTTTTAACATCCCCATGCAACAGTGAACTTATTCATAATAGATTATGGACCCAATGCAGCATAGACGTAGCCAGAGGGGGCAGGGTGGGGCCGTTGCCCCCCTCCTAAGTTTTGATTTTATTTTTATAAGTGGCTAACCAGCCCAGGAGGCTGAAAGCCACTCTAATAAAGAAAAAAAAATATTTTTAGAATTGTATTATTTGTTTCAATATTTTATTATTTATTTTTTATCTCTAGCAGATTGCAAGGTAACTTGTTGCAATACAGTTGATGTTACTCCAATACTACTCAATTATGATAAATATGACGATTTTGTGTTGCTTGGGATGTTTGTCAGATTGCTCCTATGCCTAAATGAAAAAGCCAAATTACGCGAAATTGCCTCGATTTTGTAACAAGTTGTAGCAAAAAAGCTTTAGAAAGTGGATATCCATGAGAAAATAGTTATAATTATATAATAGTTTTTAAATAGTAACAACTAACAATTTTTTTACAATCTTTTTCCTTTAACCAAGAACCCAACCTATCTAGCCTTAAGTGTCTAAAAACCCCAAGCAGCACACAACAGTCAAAACTGGTTTCAGCAGCTCTATTGTGACTTAATTGAGTCACAGTGCAGTCACCTTTACTGGGTTGAAACAAGTGTGCTACTAGGGAAATGTCTCTTAACCTGTAATGTGAGCTATTAGATAAGCATTGATTGATTTTTTTCCCCGCTAGCTGAAAGTTGAAAGAGCTATGCCTAATTAAATTTTCAGTCCTTGGTTAATCAAAAAACTGAATATTCAAACCAATGCTATAGCTTTCAGAAGCCAAATAATACTAGATTAAGAAACACAGTTGATAGTTAGAAAGAGTATCAACGAAAATTATGTATTTGAACTATTCATGGGCAAACCGATCAATGTTACCCCGCTTACCCCGTTTTAGGGTACTGCAGTTTTGTATTATTGAGAATAAGGAGTGTATCGAAAATAAGCTATCCACAAACTTTCTTTCAAATTATGTTGAAAACCGATATTTTATTCATACAAAAAATTGATCCTTTATTGTACGAGGTTAAACTTGAACATAATGAAGACCGGATGAAATTTAAGTTATTCCTTCACGAATTTTCGAACTTTGGATCGAATGCTCTTCATCAAGTTCCGGAAAAGTGTTGCATCGCATTTTTTGGACGCTTGAGCCCAAATTTTTTGAACTCCTGCATGTTCCCAGCTGCCTTACCAGTCTTCTTGAAGACCCTCTTCACGATTGCCCAGTAACGTTCGATGAGTCGAAGCTGAGGGCAATTTGGTGGATTGATGGTGGATTTTTCTCAACGAAATCTATAACCTTTTCCGCAAGCCAATTGAGAGTGGTTTTGGCATAGTGAGCCGACGCTAAATCCGGCCAAAACAGTGGAGGTGTACTATGCTTCTTATATAAAGGCAACAATCTCTTCTGGAGACACTCAGATCGATAGATTTCCGCATTTATAGTTCCGGTAGTGTAAAAAATGGTTGACTTCAAACCACAGGAACATATTGCTTGCCATACCAGTACCTTTCGACCGAATTTCTCCACTTGAATCGACCTGTCCGCATCGCTCACATCCTCCCCAACGACGGCAGTAAATTATTGTGGACCTGGAAGGGTTTTTGAGTCTTCCTTTACATAGGTCTCATCGTCCATCAAAACGCATGCATCCGGACGCTGCAAAAGACGCGAATACAATTTCCGGACCCTTGTTGCTGCTCGCTTCTTCTGTTCTGCACTTTGTTTCGAGATTTTCTGCTTCTTGTAGGTCTTCAGGTGGTTTCGCCTCTTGATACGCTGGATCATTCCGACACTCGTTCCTGCTTTTTTGGCCAAATCACGTATTGACATTGATTTGTTCTTCATGATTAGAGATACCACTTTCTGCTCCAGTTTCGGGTTGGAAGAACCGGGTTTTCTGCCTCTTCCTGGTAGCTCATCCAAAGAATAGTGTTCCCCAAACTTATTAATGATGGTTTTAACACTCGCATGATGAATTCCAAACCGCTTCGCTAATTTTCGCATAGTAATACCCTTCTCACTTAGCCATGTGTCCAGAACCTTAATTTTCACTTCCTTTTCAATACGCGACATTTTGAAAACGCAGAATTTGAACCGCACAAACAAGTAAACAAAAGAAAGCTGACAGTAAAACGCACAGCATGCAGTGTTCAGAGCATAAAAAACCATCACAAATACATGCGTACAACGCACATGTATGTGGATAGCTTATATTCGATACAAAGAAAGGGAAATGAATAAAAAGAACTCCTTATTTTGGTTATTTTCAATAGCTTGAAATTGTAAACGGCTAATGTTTGATACGCGGGAAAATTTCCAATCGATTGATGTAAACATCTTGAAAATCTATTGCGCATGAATTATGTTATTAGCGTTTAATTTGCAACGATATTTCGTGACGGTCGCTTATTTTTAGATTTTCAATTGACACCCTACCCTTCCCGTAAGACGTAGTCTACGTCAAACATAATTTCGAAAAGAAATTTACTTGAAAAATCACAATCACTGTGCACTGAAAGAAAAAACGTGACAGCTCTTGAAAACTCGACCGACCGCAAGAAGCGCTTGCTGCGATCATTTTATAAATAAGCTGTTTTCTTTGGTCTAAAATCTCGATTGTGATACTACTGGAATAGAGCCATCTGGTGTTAAAATGCTTTGGATAATGACCTATGAAATCTAAAAAATATTAACTGTCCCGATTATGACAATAATGTTAATTCAGGACATTTTTCGTACTCCAAATGTTTATTCCCATTTTGGAACTTTTTGGCTACTCAATCATAAGGAGCTATCTTGTTGTACAAAAGGTAAATAGCACCGCATTGTTGAATTGATTCATTTTTCTCCTTGTTGGCAAGTACTTCGAACAAACCTCAAGCAGGAATCTGATTCCGTAAAGAGGTTTTGGTATATACTTTATTAAATTTTCTTCATAAGTATTAATTTTTAATACAAATCATCGAATGGTTGGGGTTCGGTTAAATTCCCATTTAAGACAATATCTACAGGAATAGATATTTTCTTGAACCCTCACTTTATGTATACTGCTCGCCGTTTATAATTTGTTTCCCCCTGTTTCATATACAATTTAATTCCTTCACTAATTTATTGGACAGCTAATTAGAACCAAAAGGGGAAAACACACACATACCGACTGTTTTGAAGAAGAGAAAAAAAACTCCGATTTGAGTTCATTGGATGCGCTTCCTTCATTTGCCGTTTTCATGTCAGGGAAGACAAGACCAAGGCGTGATTCCATCCGTGCGTACGCCAAAGCTGAAGTTGAAGGAAAAACTTGACGGCTTCTCGTTATGAAAATGAGAGTGTATATATTTGTACCAGGCGAGTAATAAGGAAGAACAAATGAGCTCATAAAAATCGGATTTTTCCCTTTGCCTCTTTGTTGCTGAAAATGCAAACGAAGGAACGCCAATCCCGGGCCAACAAGAATATCCACTCTCTTTATTAAAAGCAAATGAGATTTCCTCCGCCGAGCGAATTGAATTATCAAAACATTAGCGCGTGATAAAAGCTAAAATTTCACCGTTTTTCTCCGACATGACTTCAACTAATTTCCGTGAGATTTAGAAAATCCCGAATAAACGAAATCGAACACGCTTGCATTGATTGCAAGCGGCGGATCGACAGCCTGTTTCGAGGAAAGATTCACAAGACTCTTTTCACAGTGGGACGACCCAGCCAGAAGGTGGGAAGGTAATTGCACCGTGTTTGCACGGAGCTTTCATTCCTTTTTACCGGATTCATCACTCAATTTTTCCGAAGGGAATGGAAAACGAAAGTGACTTTCCCCAGCGTGCCCAGTGCCACCTTCACATCTTACGACTGGGGCTGTTTATCACGAAGATTGCAATTTCTCGTGCCTGAGTAGGGCTGCCAGGAGGTGCCTTGTTGCCCTGGCTCAAAATCTAATTCACCCATCTGGCAACCCTCGTAGCTAGCTTCTGTCGCACGATTTTCTCACTCCATCAATAAGTATGTAAAATTGAAAATTGATCACAGAAAAAATAACCAACTGAAATGGAAACGAAAACACATAAATCGAACGAAACAGTTTCAGGCTGGCTTCATTCTCCGGGAAACCAATCATTCCCCTCGCGCTTCCAGTGAAGAAGATTGTCACAGTATCTTCAGACAAACAGACAAAGCACATTGACGATGATGTTCAAGAAAGCGAAAGACCCACCAGAAGCGGCACGATATGTGGGAGTTGTTGGAATATGCTCCTGTTCAAGTCGAGTTGCTTCGTTTCTAATTTTGTGAAATTGTTACTGCTGCGGAGTGTGGCAGAACATTTGGGATGAAACGAATGGAACACACACACACAGCCATTGTGAAGAAAAAAAAACCTTGTTTACTTTGGATTAGTGCAAATGCTGTTATGCTTTCTATTTTATTAGTCACGGATATGCGTTGTCGCTCAGTGGCTTTGTTCGTTGAAGGATGAAGTTGTGATAACAGCAACTCGAACGCATGGTTTATGCATGACAGTAATTCGATTGGATTTTTTCTTTTGCGATCAATTGCTAGATGATTCACTTCGCCGATTCAGTTGCACGTGGTCTCATATAAGACCCCTGTCAACGGCTGGAGAAGCTGGCATTATATAGTCTTTCAAAGCTTGAGTCACTGAATATCTGGACCCAAAAAAAAAAAAACGGATCTATCTCGGAGCCAAGGTGATGAAGTAAAAATGCTGGGTATTCAAAATGAATGTCCTTAATTTAGCCTTCTTTGCTTCACGTTTCAACCTGGTATGTTGCTCTGTACCCGCCTGTTTTATTTTTATTTATTTTTTAACGAGAAGGAAAACCTGAAACCAGACTGCCGAAGAACTTAAGGTGTAAGATTAAGTGTGTCAACCGCTCCATCCACTAAAAACCCTCCCGAGCCTCTAGCCTGGCCCATCCCCCCGGAACCACCTTTCGGTAACGACTGTTCCAGAAAGTATTAGCACACCTTATTTTAACGGTCACTTTGAATATAATGAAATATTTCAACATGTTTTGGCTGCGTCCTTTTGTTTGCACATTTCTGAATGACATAGCATCAAAAAAGAGCTCAGTTTTGTGTTACCTATAAAAATGCGCGGTCTTACTTCGGAACACCCTTGCGCTGAACTGGCCGGCTTGACGTGCCGCAAGGGCTCAGTAGGGATCAAGACCCGAAGCTAAGAGTCAGTTCCTTTGTGGTTATATCACATTTATTAGCAGAGCAGCACATCGAAATTTTAGGTTCATTATATGGTTTATATCCCATGATTCCTTATATACTATAAACTTTCAGATAATCCATGGATATCCCAAGTTTTGTAAAATAATTTTAAATCAATTTTTTTTCTCGTGGCTATGATACATTGTCTTAGCTTTCAGGTTCATGGTACAATTGCAGCAGGACCACAATCTGGAGACATTTAAATAAAAATGAAATTATTATCATTTTATATTATAACATCCATGCATTACATTTTGCATGCTTTTTTATAAGTCATTTTCAGCTTCGCATATATGCATCCTTGTCAGTTATAGCTCATCTAACCTATGTTATGTATTTGAAAAGATAGAAAGGTTTTTGATGTTTTTTTATTTTTTAGAAAAAATCATATTTGAAAAATTCTACTTAAAAAAAGCTCTTTCCTTCTTCATCAAAAATATATATTAATTTAAAACCTAGCAGTTTACAATCATTCATTTCCTATTTTACAGAAATAAAGTATCATTTATGGGTCCAGATGAACAAGAGCTATCGAAAAATTCAATTTTTTATCTTTTTGTATGTTTGTTTTATTAAGATTCAGTTTTTGGATTCATACTCATATGAAATTTATTTCGCCTTATTATTAGCTGTTTTCAGTTTTTTCCAATATTATTATGATATTAATACACATCTAATTTTTATTTTCAGTAACATACCAGTAGATGTCAGATACATCTTGTACCTACGTTTATTATGTTCTCTGACTATTATTGTGAAAACTAATTCTAATCTTAGCAGATCTTAATCCAATAGAAACTGCAAAAGTGGAAGTCTTTCGATGAGTGGATGTTCAGCTTAGTTACGGATATATGTATTCTACTATAGTTTACTGGCCTGCTGATATTATTATTTTATATTATAACGTCAGTTTATTATTTTATGTTATGATATTAAATGATGTGACATAATTGCATTTAAATTCATTTCATTAAAATCACTATTTCCGATGAGACTCGCTACATAAATTATTGCAAGGAAACGGAACAGCACATCGAAATTTTAGGTTTACTTTTCTATTGCTATTTAATTTCAGATCATTCATAGGTATCCCAAGTTTTATGAGATAATTTAATATCAATTTTTTTTCTCGCAGCTACATTGTCTAACTTTCAGGTTCACAAATGGAAGTGCTATTATCATTCTTATATTCATGCACTATATTATTTGTCATTATAATATTCATTCTCTATAATTTTATAATTATAATATTAATTCACAAGATTTTAAATATTACTATCTGACACTGAATATATATTGGGAAGGGAGGGAGCATCAGGGTATCACTCAAGCTGGAATTGGACAATGGAGTGGTATGACAACCGGCGTCTAGGAGGGAACAAACAGTATCATTTTCTTTATCCTACCGATTCGATTGTGATGCTGTGAATTCTACTCCAACAGTTTCAGTGAGAGTGACGCGCCCTTCTTAACAAGCCATCCTGTAGAAAGCTTAATAAGTATTGCGAATTGGGTTATTCGATTTGTTGGATCGTATCGTTGGAAGGAGAATCTCATGTTCCCGCGGGTTTCGCGTAAGTGTCTCTGCTTACGGGTCCGCCCCACCGTTTTTGGCCCTTCATACAGCGTTACTGTGAATACAACCCGGCAACTCAATTTGATCTTGCTATTAAGTGGAGCTGCATACATGACAAGGTCTTAGAAGGGATGGTGGCTACCTTACATACATACATACATGAATGAATTAACGAGTGGTCTTATTTTATTGTCGCATCATTTTCTTACTTTTCTATGCTGGAAGGGCAGTTTTTTTTCTTTATTGTTTTTATTACTTTCAAACCATTTTGTTTTGTTGAGTTATTAAATAAACTATTATTTTTAGTTGAAATTATTAAATGTTTTGCTTTATTGATTGAGCCCTGCAACTGCATCTTTTACAATGAGCGGTGGTCTTATTGTTTTGTCCGTCACTGTATAGGATTTGGTCGCAGCAGGGTTCTTTTTAGTTAACGATAAGCTGAATTCAAGCGGCGTTTATTAAAACATTTAAATATTAGTACCGATTTCTGATTTGAACCTATTTATACTAACAGTAAGGATGCTATTGGAATCACTCACAATACGAGACAACTTACAAACATCAGCGTCGAATAACCGCTTGTTCAAACACATTTGAAGAAGTTATTTAGCTTTCAAGAAGAAATAGCAGAACATCTTTCCTAATTTGTCTGAACAAACAGCTATACAGCATAGTTGTTTGTTAGATAGTGGTTTACTTGTTCCTAGATATAATGGCATGGCGAGCTTGCAAACCAATATTATGGGTCACAAATAATTTTGATCCCCACAGCCGGTCCACAACCCTGTCGAACCACATCTCACCGTGAAACATTTTTGTTGTTTTTTTTTCTTGTGCTCACTCGATCATTCGCATTGCTGAATTATATATAACCGAAACAATACAAAAACGCGCCATGCCCGATAGCAAAATAGTGCGTCACAAAGGATCGATACAACCTATCACTGCCGATGCTCGAAGCAAACTCTTTCTTCGTAAACTTTCGATTTTTACAACTCTATCAATCAAGTAGAAACTTCTTTAGAATAATCTATGTGAATCCAGTGTGCGTAGATGCATTTCTTGCTTTCTGGCAACTTTATGCTTCTATTGATGTACAGGCTCATCGGTTTAGCACCAAGGGGGGTGACTTGGTCCTTTCATTATAGCCAATCGCTGTTTCTTCCAAATTTAGCAGATCGACAGGCAATCGATAAAAACTCACCTGGTACCTCATAGCAAGATGCTAAGAGGCGGACCGGAAGCTTCGATGAGCTACCTCAAAGTTTTTTTTCCGTTTATATGGAAGAAAAACCCCAGAACCCTTGCGGAATTTATGTGCGATGGTTCGGCGCGTATTCATGAATAAAAGAATGCTTGTAACAAAACGGATCACCGGATAAAATACATACATAAGCACTCGGTTACTGTTTTGCATGACAATAGCATAAAATATGAATAAGTTAAATAGGTTCAGGAATTTCCACCAACCAAATACATTCCAACAAGTCGAGAACATACGCATGAACAAAGAAGAAAGCTACTATCAATGTCAATGCTCATTTGTTTTCATTCTAAATTTGTTTCGAAAAAGTTGCTCTGCTAGTAAATTTAGAGTACATTGTGTGAATTGCGCAATGTTTATTTTTTAAATTATTAGCAGTTTCAAGCAGTTGTTTGATTCATTGTTATTTAATAGTACCATAAATGGGCAATCGCAAGTGTTTTAAAAGTAATTAAGTTAGACATTATTCCAACAAAGAAACAAACGAACGAAACTAAATGAATGATCTTGTTGCCAAAATATTGCCAAAAATGGCCGGATATTGTAAAATACTTTGGGTTAGAGTTGACAAAAAAGGTAATCCGCTCTATCTCTCTCTCTCTTAAAAAAAAGCTTGCCCTCCCCTACTTACAATCCTGGCTACGCCTATGTAGAGAACAGTGTACGTTTGAAGATGCGCCGAAGAGTGGTCGGAAATCCGGTCCTGTTAGTCCGGATATCGATAAAAAGATCAGGGATGCCTACAAGCGAAAACCAGCGACTTCCGTTCGGGATGTTGCGAAAAAACTAGGGACCTCGTCGAGTAACGTCATGCGTGCCAAAGAAAGACTTGGGCTAAAAACATACCGGAAGCAGAAAAAACCCAAAAAGAACCCAAAACAGGCCACGTCCGTGAAACCACGGGCCCGCAAACTCTTCAATTCGTTATTGTGTAGAAATTCCCGTTGTATAATAATGGACGATGAAACGTATGTGAAACTAGATTACAAAACGCTTCCCGGACCACAATTCTATCCTCTAAGCGAAGACAAAGACATCCCCAAAGCGGAGAAGGCAAATTTTACCGAGAAATTCGGTAAGAAGGTTATGGTTTGGCAGGCAATATGCGAGTGTGGTAAAACATCTAGTCCGTACATCACAACGGAGACGATGAACACTCAGAAATACGTTAAGGAATGTCTCCAGAAGCGATTATTGCCGATGATCAGGCAGCACGAAGGTCAAGTAGTGTTTTGGCCTGATTTGGCGTCATGTCATTACGCAAAGGACACTTTAGAATGGTACAAAAGTCAAAATGTATGTTTCGTGCCGAAAGACATGAATCCGCCGAACTGCCCGGAGGCACGGCCAATCGAGACTTTTTGGGCTTTAACCAAAGCAAAGCTCCGAAAATTCATAAAACCAGCGGACGACATCCAAAAATTTAAAAAAAGATTGGCCAAAAGTGGTCAAAATGGTGGGAAGTACCACTGTGCAGAAGCTAAACGGTCATGTTCGAGGAAAAGTTAGGAGTCTTGGCTATGATTAAATATTTTGATTAAACGAGAGTAAACTATCATAAGAAAAAATAAAAATGATTAAAAAATTAAAAATGACTTTTTTGTTATTTTGAAAGTGTGGTCGTACTTTCTGGAACAGTCTATAAGTCTAACTACCGAGGACTTTAGTATTTAGTGGGTCCCTCAAACCTGCCACTGGTCATTTCGCCATCTGGCTTGGAGTTCTAGGACAATCTGAGAGATCACCGTGTTTACAGCGTCCCAGATGTCCCGGTTTTGACACATTCTCTGGACAAGGTTGTCCGGAGTCGTGTCCCGACCGCTCCCGGCCACCATCAAGTGTCATTGAAGCGAGGACACGCAAAGAACACATGTTCTGCGGTTTCCTCAACATCCGCGAAAAGGTACGGTGCCCTTACTTTTGAAGATACTGACAGGATCTGCGTCAAGTGGAAGGTTACTTCCTCGTGTCACCGATTGACCCATCCAAATACCTCCGGGACTAGTCGGTGGGTCCATCAACCTTTGATCTTACCTTCGTTGTTCGAAGCACTCAACGCACTATTTTATGATGGTGCCGATGGGCATAGTGTCCGCAACTGAAATATTCGATTAGAGATATTAGCAGATTGCGAGGGTGCCTACTCGTGCCTCGATGACGTAGGTATTGAAGGTAGCATAGTTGAGGAACACGATGTACGGTTAAACAGGGTATGTTTTCTTCAAACGACATGAATATTAAACAAAATCCAAACCTTTCTATTGATGTTTTAACTGACTTATTTCAAATCACTCAAATGGTTTCCGGTTCAAGGGAGGAAGAAAGATTAGCATTGTCCGTTTAATTCCAACTACTTTTAGTGCAGACTCCTTCAGTGTCGTGAACTAATATTCGACAAGTACTCGATAGTCGAGTAGTGCTGCTGTGGCTGACAATCAGCGAGAAGGGGATGTCAAAGCCGCTATTCTTTCGCTCCGGACTGGCCGTGAACGGGGAAATTTATAGTACGAAATGCCTGCCGGAAGTTGCGTCGTTCACCAAGAAATACCATAAGGGCGAAGACACGGTGTTCTGGCCGGATCTGGCGTCGGCCCACTATTCGAAGCAATCGTTGGATGGAGCGGCTGAATATCGATGTGGTACCCAAGCTGGCGAACCCGCCCACCGTCCCCCAGCTGCGTCCCATCGAGAATTTCTGGGCCAACCTGAAGCGTAAGATTTACTTCAACAATTTTATCGTGAAAACTGAGAAGGAATTGATAAATAAAACAAAGAAAGAACTCAAAAACATACCTACACGCATGTTTTCGTCCGCCATGTCGAATGTTCCGGTTAACTGCTGGAAGGCCGCTCGCAAGGGCGTAGACTTTTTTTGCAAGTAAGCTTAAATAATTACGTTCCATGGGAAATTTATCAAAAGCAATTATCTGTTTCAGCTTTTTTTTATCACCTTCCAAAAAAAGTCCATTTTTTATTGCAATGGTACCACATCGATATTCAGCCGCTCCATCCCACAGTGGGAAAATAGTGCCCGAAACGCGAAAGTATTCTATATCTCAGCTCGGAGTGGAACGATTTCTGTAAATGTTACCTTAACTTGAAGGAAAATTTTCAAGGAATCGAATGGACGTGGTCGCATGGAACTGCTTGGGGAGCAAATGAGCTCATTTTTTTTTGGTTCCCCTAATATTTCCTTGTTGTTCAGACATTTCTTTGCTCGGTGTGTCTCAAGATCAACAAAATGATGCTAGTCCTATGTAAAATTTCCAGGAAAATCGATTGAAGTAGGTTACCACACGGCTCTGTGAATGAAGATATGGCTGATTTTACCCTGATTCCTCTAATATTTTCATGTTTTTCACAATTTTATTTGCTCGGTGTGACTCAAGATCAATAAAATAATGCTAGTTCTTTGTAAAATTTTCTGGAAAATCGATTGAAATCCTACTTCCAACTTGGTGGTGGTTTCATTTACCGCACGGCTCTGTAAACGTAGATATGGCTGATTTTACCCTCATTCCCCTAATAGTTTTGTGTTTATAATAATTGTTTTGGTCGGAGTTACTCAGGATCAACAAATTAAGACTAGTGTAAAAGTGCCTAAAAAATCGATTGGAGTTTGTTTCAGTAAACGCACGGCTCTGTCAATGAAGATATGGCTTATTTAACCCTGATTCCCCTTATATTGTTGTGTTTTTCAGAAATTTCTTTGCTCGATGTGATTAAAGAACAACAAAATATGGCTAGTCCCATGTGAATTTCGGGAGAATAATTTGGGTGAGTTTGGTCCCGCCGGGTGGGGAGGAAGATAGAACGTGTTTTTTAAAGGGGAAGGGCCTTTTAAATTAAAAGTTTGGTAGGTGGGGGGTGCGGAAGAAAGAAAAATTTTTTTTGGGGGAAGGGAAAGAGAAAAGGGAAGGAGCGGAGTGGTGGGGGAAGGAGGGGGGGAAGAGGAGAAAGGAAAAGGTGTGGGGGGGCGAAGAGAGGGAGGAATTTGTTAGGGGGGGTACAGTCATACCTCGATATAACGTAACTCAATTTTTATTTTCGTTACGTTATATCGAAGTTACGTTATATCGAAGCAAAATTTTTTTTCCAGATTTTTTTTTAATCTCTTTTTTTCTATAAAAGAAATAACGTAAAATCAATGTTATTCACCCAGCAGGGTGTTCCAGCCCTTCTTACCTACGTTTTTCCAATTTTTTTTTAAATCTTTTATTATATTCTTTTTTTTATTTGTTTATTGATCCTTTCATTTTTTTTAAATATTTTTTTTCTTATGTTTTTTTTTATCTTAGAACATTACTTTTAGCAGTATTCTTTTAATGATGTATAAATTAAAATGCACCAAAATTTGATTACAGCTTATTCCATACTACCCAGGGGGTAATTCATTCCGCCACCATGTGTTAACACCCTCAAAAACACAATCCGACACACTTCAAACTCACTCCTCACCACATGGAAGATACATTTATTTCTGGCACCACTTACGCGAATTGATTATTTGTTTTTGCACTGTTTGTTTCCCTCTCGCTTGCACTGATGTGATTCAGATGATGTTTGAATGTGGGTGAATTAAAAGTCAAAAGGGTCCATGGTTCCAGTAAGGATAAATTTTCGATTGTAGTTATGACACCTTCCGACACCCTGAAACACAAACACAACGTGGCAGAGTGACTAATCTCCTGATATTACCATTCTTTATACATAAAACTAGAACTCAAATTCACAACAATTCACAAACCAGTACAAAATAGCAAAACAATATTCCTACACTGAAGCCTTCTTACTGCTGTTTGTGAATTACGATGTCCATGACATTAGTACGTATCTGGCGCAGCGAGAACTGTGTAGTCAGTGGCCAATTGTTCTCTTCCGCGTATCTGATTACCAGATCGAACCCATTTAAGTCTGCTTCATCCAACACGTTTACATATTCGTCATCATCTCCAAAACTCGCAGATTGTGATGCTTCTTCCTGCGTTGACATTGACTGCATTGTGTCGTCACCGGCATAGGAATGTCTTCGTTAGCATCTTTGTGAAGAACACTTGCGATGATCTCATCATCGTCCAGCTTTTCGAATCCGGCATCCTCCTCGTCGATTTCTTCGGTCTGTGCTATCTTCTCACCAATGCTTCTCGGCGTGTCTCTTATGACGGACAGCGGTACATCATCCTCATCCTCGATTTCACGGGCATTGTAAAGCATGTTCCAAGATTTGCGAATCGAGTCAGCTGGAACTACCTCCCTCGCTTGAGCAACCCAAAAAGATGACGTCCTTTATGTTGTTCTTCTTCACGCACTCGTCAAACTCTCCTCCACGAATTTGAATTTCCTGCATCATCAGATTCCTGAAGCGCGTCTTAATCATCTGAATGATATTCTGGTCCATCGGTTGAAGAATGGCGGTGGTGTTTGCAGGGAGAAAGATGGTAAAAATTGATCCATCGACAGTTTTTAGCTCATCTGCATTGTAATGAGCTGTGCAATTGTCCAACACAAGGGCGGCTCTTAGAGGAAGTCCTTTTGACTTGAGGTAGGCGGTCACTTTCAGGACGGATTCCCAAAAAAAAAACACTCCTTAAAGAGCTCCTTTTCCATCGTCCAAGCGCTCTTGGATACCCTGTAGTATACAGGCAACTCCTTAAGATTTTTGAGTGCTCGAGGTCTGTGAGACTTTCCAATCAACATTAACGGTAATTTGAGCGACTCATACATGGTGCATCAAGGCATGAACGTGATCCGGTCTTTTTTGATTTGGTGTATCTCTCAACATATGTTCATATTGGAGATTTCCTAAAAAAGAGCCCACTTTCGTCAGCATAGAAGCTTTTTTGCAAAAACCAGATGTAGAGAGCTTTGTCAACCTGTGGGTATCGAGGATTCTTGAAACGCTTTCGTTTTGCTATAAATTAAAAACAAAACATGTTAAATTGTTTTCACGGAATATCATTTAAGTGTCTTACACATGTCCTTTGCATATTTCATGGCGTAGATGGTAGAGGCAGACCGAACTTTGTACTTCTTCATTATTTCATTCATCGAAACACCATTTCCAAGATTTTGAATAATTTTTATTTTATCCGCTAGTAGTAAACCAACACGGTTATGTTTTTTGTCTTGTTTACGCGACACACGATCCATTTTTCAAAAAACCTCCGACTTAGTAGAATTATGAGTTGTGCAATAATAAAAATGTTTTAACAGCTAGCTTCCTACTACATACACAAAAACAAACAATCCACAGAAAACAGATGTTTGACGGCATATACAAACCATGTTGAAGCATTGCACGCAACATCGCAAGCAACTTTACACTAAACCTTCCCAGATAGCGGAGCTTAGTACAATTGAATCAGCCAAGTCCCTTTTCCTACTTCAATCGTACTTCCCGTCCTAGTACAATCGTACTTCAAATGCACTTCAGATGTTACAACCGATGGACTTGAAATGTCAAAATAGCTAGCCTTTCATTTTAAATTTTGGCAATAGGTTGAAGGACACTTGAAGTCCATCTTTGAACTAGGATTGTACTAGGACTGTTTAGTTCAAATGGACCGGATCAAATGGATTTGTTGAAAAATAAGACAAACAAATACATATACATAAGACAAAAGACATCCACTTCGCGGCGTTTTTTTATCACTTCGTTCAGATCGAGAACCTGGAATTCCGCAAGCGACAAAATTCGGCTTCTGCGCCCATTTCGTTAGATGTCATTGGTGCGGTTGCGTCAAACGCTGAACCAGTTGAAAACAAAACATTAAAATTAAAAAAAAAAAGAAGACAAAAGCTGACAACTCAGCAAATGACACTTGATCGATTTTCAAGTCGTGAAGGAGAACGAAGCCTATCTGGGTTGCAGCAATCTTTTATGTCGTTTTAAATGTCGGTTTTAAACCTGGGTCAGGTCTGACTCTGACTCGCAATTACCGAACGAAAACGGATCCAGAGTCGAGTCAGTATGATGGTATTAGTGCAATCGTGTGAGCTGATTTGTGAGAAATTTGTGTTTCATTTGTATAAGAGACCCCCCCCCCCCCCCCTTCCAGATGAGGGAAGGGTTTTGATCCATCATAAAACCTTCCCCGGCCCCAAAAACTCCTGCATACAAATTTTCACGCCGATTGGTTCAGTAGTTTCCGAGCCTGTAAGGGCCGGACAGACAGACAGACAGAAATTTATTTTTGTATTTATAGATAGATAGATAAATCACGTTTATAATTTAAACTGCCAAAAATAAGGGCAAAAAAAAGTTACGTTATATCGAGGTAAAAGTTACGTTATATCGAGTTACGTTATATCGAGGTTACGTTATATCGAGGTTACGTTTTATCGAGGTATGACTCATTTTTTTATTAATCGTCATAAGCAATAAAGGTAGTTGGAATTAAATGGAAACTACTAATCTTTCTGCTCATTTTCTAGCATTTGTCTGGAAAGTACTATCCCCCGCTGGCCCCAGATGATTGGAAAGGTCGAGCGTCGGAATTTCCCTATTCTTATACACCTTCGGATTGCTCAAGAACTTGGACAAGACTGACGAATGGAATTACGTCAATATCTCTTAACATATCACTCTGCAGTACACCCAACGCAGGAAAGCCCCCAGCGAAGTTGATGCTCAGATGACGATTGCGTACCAAGTTGCCGTTTATTCCTTCTGTTGTTAAATATGATAAGGAAGCAAGAGGTTACGACATAATTCAGAAGGAAAAGGGAAAAGAGTACGTCGATAATCGTAGAAAAGTAAGATCCAGAATCATTGAGATCGGTGATCACGTCCTTGAAAAACGTACTATAAGAAATAATGAACTCAGCTCTTATGTTTCCACTGATGAGTTCACGTTCATTGGAAGAACGGAACCGACGTTTCAATTCGTTCGGCTTCTTCAGGCAAGGAATTTAAAAGAAGTGTTACTCATCAAAAGAACAAAAGAAGCAGACAAAACAATCCATAGTTCTGACCGTGACCACTGAATAGACCTCGCACTCACACTCATGCGAATTCTATAACGAAAAACGTAAGGCAAAATGAAGCAACAAAAATACAAATATGAAATTTCATCAATGTATTGGTTTTTTAAGATGATTACTGATTACATACACACCTAGATAAAATTCATAAGGTTATTTATGAGCTTGTTAAAGGTCACCCATCAATGACGTAGCATTTTAGGGGAGAGGGGGGGTCTACTGGATTTGTGACAATATGCTTCGAGAGCGGAGGGGACACTAATGAAAATTGAACATGGCACCATTGATGATGGCCATTTAGAAGTATCACCTCGAAAAATCTTGAAGTTTGATACCCATATTGATATGGTTCCGGACATTTTCCAAGGTTGGCCACTTCCCCGGAGCACCTGGAACCTACTACGGATTGTTCAGGGCAACTGATGGCTCTGAATATGCTCCCTGAAGCACCTCCATGAAAAATCTTGATGTTTTGGTGATATATACATGATTGGAAGGATATACATGATTGACCATAGTATCCGGAACCAGTTTTACGGCAATGGCCATATTTCAGAGGTTTTTCAACGGAACTTAGTGCAACCACCGGCATTCAATTTTCAACGAGTTCTAGTTTTTAGGAAAATAGGGGTCATCGATGTAACTTCACACCACACAATAATACGAGCAGCAGAAAAAATCCGGAGCTATTCGCGATTAGGGCGTACATGCAAAATATAAACAAAATGTTTTTTCAATGCAATGCATAATTACTACAACTAAATCATGAGTTTTGACCTTTTTGTCCAGGTTGTGATTTAATTGTATTCATTAAATATTGTTTTTGCAAAGGGCGTAGAGTTATTTCGTATTCAAAACAATTCGCTCTGCGATTTACCGCCATATTGATGGTTGACAAAGTGAAAGGCGTAATTTAAATCAAAACATAAACATGGCGTAAAGTAAAAGGCGATACTGACAAAAAATCAAAAAAAAAACGGCGAAAAGTAAAAAGCGATACTGATAAAATAACCAAAAACAACGGCGAAAAGTGAAGGGCGAAACCTATCAAAATGTCAACAAAAGGCGAATAGTATAGGGCGATACTTTTATTTCCAGTACTTGTGGGGCCAACATTGAAAAATGGCGTAATCAAACATCCTAGTATTGACAGGCGAATATTAAAAAATTGCAAATTTCAATGAATAACGAAAGAATTTCCATCAGTATTATATATGAATCAGAAGCAAGCTTTGTTCTCTGTCTGTATGCTAAATTGTATTTGAATTTATTCGTTAATTTGTAAATCACGGTTTGAAATTCTACTTGCAATATTACAATCATCATTTCCCATTGGTTTACATTCTGCATGTTCGTCCTAATCGCAAATTGCTCCGGAAATGTCTTTTTGATATGCCCTCTGAAAATCCGGAACATCTCCGGTGTCCGGTGGCCAGTATTCGTGACTATGCATGTTCCTGAATTTTGACTAAAATTTGCCGTCGAATGCTTCCGGTTTTGTCCAAATTCAACAATTTTTCAAAAAGTTATAAGGAATTGAATTTGAGCAAAAATTTGCCTATCTCAATCATTTTGCCTATCCTCTGTATATAAATATGAAAACTTGGCTCCGTAAAGTTGATTCGATTGTGCCTGTTCAAATAAATGATTTAAAAAATAAGTATATGCAAAAAATAATTATTTCGAGGTTTCATTATGTTACATGGTGTTTTACCCATTAAACGAGTTGACCCACTAAAGTTGGAATGGGTCATATTTGACCCGTTAATGGGTATTGGCCAGTTACAGTGTTAGTCTCCAATTCCATCGAATAGGTGAACTCGTCCTCTTCGAAATGACCGTGGTAGATTCTTTAGACGAGTTTTCAATGACGAGAAATTTGCGGAAAAGCCATTGTTTACGTTTTTCAGTTAGGCCCTAATGAAACATCTTTGTCGAGTTATGAATATTTGCGAAATGGATGCGTTTTCTGACTGCGTCCAAACCTCCTGGGGCAGTCCTTAGAAACGGCAATCGATTAGGAGACACTGAACTCGAGTTTCATTTATTGTGACATCCATACTGGAAAACCTACTTGGATCGGAAAGTTTTGCCAGTATTTCCGTATGCCGTGATCATGAAGGTGTAAGGATTTAGATAGGATGTGCCTTTTTTTTTCTCGCGAGAGCAACAACATGAATCATTTCGAAACCGCCTGCACCCAAATATCCGATACCGACATACAACGATACCTCAGCCTCCACAGCCTACGTAGAAGGGTCAATTAGAATGTGTTTTTTTTTCCTGCAAAAATCCCGCGTGTCGTGGCATGAATAAACATTACACTCAACCAGCTTGCCATTCTGTCCGGATGCAGCGTTGGGTCCATTCCGTTCAACCGCACAGCAGACGGTTTTTGGTCGGTTTGAAGTGGAAAACAAGCTGGAACAAAAACGCGAACGCACACTTTTGGCCCCTCCCGATAGTTGCAAACACACTGAACTCTCCAACAAGGGTCGTTTGCCTGTTCGTGGACGGAGACTCGTGGGATGGGAATCAGAATCGAGCCTACCATCAGCAGGCATCCTGCACCGAGTGAGGCAGTGTGCAAAAAATGGAAATGATGCTCCCGCTTGTTCCAGAAGCAATCGTCGTCGTCGTCGTCGTCGTCGTCGGTCGTGGTGGGGACCAGTTTGAACGATTTGAATATTTATGACGTGACCTCGACGCTAATTAAGGTTTTATTAATTTATGGAAAAATAAATATTGTTCCAACGAAACGTGAGTGCGTCCTTCTTTGTCCCTGTTGTGATTCGTGATGTTGGAATTTTTTTCCTGCCTCACGAAAGGTTCAACGTTCAAATGACTAAGGGGCGATGGAAATAGCCGATCGTTACCAACTCAGTGAAAAATTGTTGCTGCGCATGGAAATTTATCGCTTTTTGAAAATAAATCACAATAATGACTGTGAAACCACTCGCAGTTGCCACCGCTAATTGAATTAAAACTAAAGATCTATCCTTCGGCAATCAAACCGAGTTAGGATGCGAATAAAATAAATTTAGACAATGCAAATTTCCCGTCCCTCGGCCACAGGAGCCGAAAAAATAAGTGACGGTGCGTTTGTGATTGCACAATCCATTATTGTCACCGATCCATCTTCTGGCGGGATGTGACGTCCTCCGAGCGGGAAATTAAATGTAAATTTAAAAGCGAACTTTATTGCCTGCCTGCCTGGTCGGGTCCTGTCCGGGAGGGATCGTGATGGCCGTGGTACACGACCAGCATTAATTTTGATTACATGCTGAGTGCTTTTTCGGAGGATTACGCACTATTTGGAGATGGGTTTTATCGTTACAGGAAGATCTACAGCAGGTCGCAAATCCTGAAGGATGGACGGATGAAACATTGTAACGTATTTAAAAATAAAGGAAAATAGGTATTTTCGTTCTTTTGACATGTTTGGAGTTATTCCTGAACCAGAAGTAGTTTTTAGCTGATACAGTTTGTAAGTCGTTTGAATTAAATTTCTTTTCCTGCAGCTGGTGCAGAAGTAAAATATGTGGGTTTTTTGTTTCTTTGCGGGGTTCACCTGAGTCATTTAAATACAGCATGCGTCAGAAAATAATGAGGCTCAAACATTTTTAATTTCATTCGAACTTAGTATCTATATTATCAACTCAAGACATAACCTGTACTGTCAGAAAATGCTTGTTAAAGATTAGGCTTTATTTTCGTTCAATATGTCTGCCATTTGCATTTATGGCCGCTTCCAGATGACACCTGAAGCATTCACGCTCAAACAGCCTCTCTGTCATTTGTATTACTGTCCTTTTTTTTCTCACGGAAAAGTTACTCATTTTTCGTAAAAATTGGAACAAATCCTAAATTAAGCTGTTCCACTTTTTACGAAAATTTAGTAGTTTTTCCGTGAAGAAAAAAAAGGACCACAATATAAATGAAGGGGGGGGTTTGTGTCCATTTGTTGACAGCTTAACAAAATAGTCAGATGGCCTTTTCTCCACTGTGGTGTGACGGAGGGTCGTAAAAAACTCATGGGGGGGGAGGAGTTCACACATTCCGGTTTGCGTTCCCCCAAACCTGAAGGGGGGACAGGGGGCCGGCCCCATCTTCTATAGCCGGTTGCTGTTGTTTTTCAACCTTTTTTGTGTTTCTGTGAGGTGTTGGGGGGCTCCATCTTGGTATAATACAATATTGGCATGGTTGCGGGTACAGGGTGCGGCAGAAAATAATGCGACAATGTTCAAACTAGAGTATTGGGTTAATTCGTGTAGCTAGTGACTTATTTCTGTCGAAAGTGTATTTGTTTATGTTTACTTTTAAGTGCTGCATCCAAACATTCTATTTGTTTTATTGCAAATCCGTCAAAATGTTCGCGAAAGAAGTGATCACCAGTTTGTTGCTCGCCCAGAAGAAGCCGCAAGAGATTGCCAAGGTAGTAGGGTGCCATTTGGCAACAGTTTACCGCATAAAAAAGTCCCTGCAGGATGGTCCTAAGCAGCGAAAGCCGGGAAGCGGACGTCCGCGCTTTGCACGCACGCCGAACGTGATCAAATCGGTCCGTGCAAAAATTGCTCGCAACCCGGTGCGTTCCATAAGAAAACTTGCAAAGGAAGCCAATATTTCGGAGAAATCCATGCGGAGAATCATCAAAGAAGACCTGCATGCATCTTCCAGAACCAGAGTGAAACGCCACTTGATTACGGACCGGGTCAAGGAACTACGAGTGACTCGTTCCAAGAGATTGCTTTCCTTGTTGAAGAAGGCAAAAATGATAATCCTGTTCTCCGACAAAAAGCTTTTCCGCATCGATGCTGTGGCCAACAGCCGCACGGACCGGTTCATTTCACCGCAGAAAATAGAGAACGTTCCGAAAAAAGTGAAATTCAAATTTCAAACCAAACATCCGGCTGATGTCGTGATGTTTGGCTTGGTGGCGTCCAACGGTTTAAAAATGCCGCCTGTTTTCATTGATGCTGGAGTTAAAATCAATACCGAAGTGTATTGGACCAAGTGCTTCCCTGGGTGAAGACCAACTTCTCCGAGGACCAAAACGTTGTCCTACAGCAGGTTGGAGCGCCGTGTCACACGTCCAATCGAACCCAACAATGGTTGAACGATAACATGAAGTTTTGGCCGAAGGATTTGTGGCCCCTAGCAGTCCAGATCTTAATCCGTTGGATTATTCGATTTGGGCATATGTTGAAGCACGAGCCTGCAAAACATCACACCCTAGTGTGAAAACCCTGAAGTCAACCATAACACGCACATGGCAGTCAATGTCGGAGGACTACGTCCGAAAGGCATGCTCTGGCTTCCGGCGTCGGCTCGAGGATATTATTAATCAAAATGGAGGACACATTGAATAAATTTGTTTGAAAGGACTTTAGAAAGATAACTGCACTCGAAAATGTTGATATTATTGCTGGAATAAGTTGAAAATGGGATTTGAAAGAAAAAGAACAAATTTTCGCATTATTTTCTGCCACGCCCTGTAAATATGCAAAAATTGAAGAAAATAGAATGAAAAGAGAAAGTGCCAACGAAGGTTAACCAT
>JAHHFK020005414.1:0-34105 GCA_024533555.2 Aedes koreicus
CTTCTTTCGGCTTGGTGGTTGCCCTATGTAATCTCATCGAGGCGATTTTTTCGCCACGATTAATCGCTGCCGTGCGGAAAAAGCGCGGCGGTTTGCGTCACGTTCTTATTCAAATCGATAGATTTTGAACATCAACTTCCTCTATTGTCTAGAGCTCTGTTAAAATGTATTTTTCTGATAAGATTTTAGACACAGCGAACTGTGTGTAGGAAGTATCAAGAAATTGGATTGCCGTTGCGATGCAAACAGACTTGTTGGAAAAAAGAATCTGGCAAACTTACTAAAGCTTGTATTACACTGTTTGTCCAATAGCCAAATATTTGGCATAGGCAGCTAGACAGCTGACAGATATCATAGATGTTTGTCAGATGCCTATCTGCCTATGACAAATATTTGGCTATTGGACAAACAGTGTAATACAAGCTTAAGAAACTAATTTAGATTTTTGCGTTGGATTGGTTTCATTTTATAACCTTCGGAAACAGTTAATCTTCTCCATAAATATTCTAAGGCTAGTTGCGCCAACGAGCGTAAATATTATGAAGCTGCACGAGGGTGTCTACCTGGAGTTCTCTAGTTTTTCTCACGCATCAAATGAATTCTCGTCCCCGTTCCCATTGGATTTGTTTTCATTACGATTTTACTAAAGAAGTAACACATAAACTAACCCCAAAACTTTTCCATCTCTCCCCACCCCGCAGGCACCATCTTCTGCGACACCCTAAAGTGCCCCGAGGAGTCGTTCAAGTGCATCATCGTCAAGAATAACACCAAGGACAACGTCAACCAGATCGAGGTAACCCGCGAGTGTCTGGACCCGGCCGGTAAACCAACGGCCAAGACGATCGAACGTGAACCGAACCAATTCCCGGGGGCCCACTTCGAGAGCTATGCGGAGATCGACAAAAATGGCAACATTGCCTCGTTCGACAACCGGGGCAATTCGTACAACCATTCCGGCAGCGGCGATTTGCACTCGTACCTGTACAAGCAAATTGACGAACTGCACAAGCAGATTCTGGATCAGCTGCAGGGACAAACGGCTGCCTATCGAATTCCGTGAAGAAGTCGAACGATTTGAATTCGGTGCAAATCGTATAAGATAAGCTATACTTTACTTCAAGGTTAGGAGCTAGTTTTCAATTCGATGAGAGCCAAATTCTGATTCTAGTAATAAATATCCAATTGTTTCGAATACGAACGAGAGTAGAGCGTGGGAACATTTCTCACGGCTTCGAGATATCGATCGCGAATAGGAACTTCGACTTCACATTTTTTTTTCTCTCGTCAAATGAAAAACAATAGGTGATGAGTAGATTAGTCAATCGGAGGTTGATTGATGGCTTAGTACTGTTTTCTCATAATTGAATTTGCTTGCATTAACAGTCTCTCTTGAATCACGTGGATCGGTAATAGATTTATGGAATGTGATATGTAGATAAATAAATCTGTAAAAACTTGACATTGTCTTGTCACGAAAATCGTTGGCTTCTCAGAATCCGAAAAATCCACTCGTAAAATCTCGATTTATAACGGCAAGAGTCGACGGCTAATAACCGCTTTCATATTTCCTCCCTATGAAAAGTAATACGCATTCTTGAGGTGAACCAATCATTTGCCAACTCTTCACTTACGTACCGAGTTCCGATTGCTCATACCTCCTCTTCCTCAAGAATGTGAGCGATGTAATTCGAAACCCCTGCCAAACGCTCGCATTTATTTAGCAACACAATAGTCAGGCAAACTAACGCCCCATGGCAATCACTATCGACATGTAGATATGAGAACGGAGTTAAACCATAGGTGTATGGAAATTAGCAAAGGAATGCATCAATCGGCGGCCTGTGAAGCTGGCTCTGAAGAGGCTCAAACCAATCGAACCGCAAATTGGAAGTGGATCAACCGGGTATAGAGGGAGGAGCATTAAGTGTGTTGTTAGACTGGCTCTGGTAGCCTATGAAGCAAACAACCACGTTCATATTTTCGTTCGAACCGATTTGTTTTCGATATACTATTTTGCCATGGAAGTAACGTTTGAACCGTAAAGGAAAATAAGGGGGAAAGTTCTGGGAATGCTTCAATGCACAGTGGTTCAAACGGCGAAAAATGTTATCGTGTGCGATTACGCTGCGACGGTTGACTTTAGGCATCTTGTGCAAAGATTCAAAGCATGATTAGTGTCATCTTTTAACGTACTCCATTTTGTAATTTATTCCCCGGCGGATCCAAAATTCCATTTTGAGCAAAAGGGAGTTAGAAACTCAGTGTCTTCCACAAATTTGTAGCATATCCCAAGTAACATTGCTAACACCATCCTGATTTATTAAGTTTTATGAAAGCCACTTGAAAACAATTTGGTTTTATTATGGCACCAAGAGGTGCCAATAGGTTTCATATTTTAGTCAGGTTTATGACTAAAATATGAAACCTATTGGCACCAGGGCTTCAAATGGTGAGTGGACTTCGAAGGAGGGTGCGATCGACCTCTCGTCCTCACAAGTTCCTACCTCACGCCTCCACGAGTCATATGATCACAAAAGACGCTGGTTGAGACTGCCAGCTGAAACATGGAGACGCGTAGCCTGGGCAATGTTGTCAATCTGACAATAGCGAAGTGAGGGGGTGCGACTTACGATCGTGTACCTTAAGTCATATTGTATATTTTCCATTCTCAATTTATTAAAAATTTCAGCACGCATTAGAATCATCGGCAACGAAAGCTCTCAATTAATAACTGTGGACGTGCATTTGTAACACTGAGTTGAGAGCAGGCAATAAGCAATTTGTGCAAGCAATAAGCTTGAAATGCTATATATAATAACGCTTTAGAATCATCTTTGCATTCCAAAACCATGTAAGAGCCTGGAGCAACATGGCAGGCATCAACGGCTCAATTTGTTTTTAAGCATTTCAGCATAACATTTAATTTAAAATTGCACTTCTAAACTTCAACGACTATATTCATAAAAGACTGGCATGTGCTTATAAGCAATGAAGGATTATATGTTAACATTGTGTTTAGTGGTACTATGGTAAGATAAGGCATTATTTCAGAAATCATCAAACCGGACTCTTCGACCACTCCAATTGCTATCTTGGAAATGTTACTAGAACAGTATAAAGCAAAATATTACAACATGTCTTATAAAATAATATCTTATATTGAAATTTTATCTTTGATATTTGGAATGATCTATTCTGTTTTCAGCTTTCCAGGACTAGAAGGATATTAATACATATCTACTTTTTATTTATTTTTCAGTAACAATTCATTGGATGTATCATTTAAGTTTGAAATTTGAATAAATTAGCATTATTGTCTATAATGATATCTTAATTTTTCGTGTACAAAATATACTAAATGTTAAATAACATATAGCGGGGAAAGGGAGGGACCATCAGGGCACCCAAGTAAAACGACTTGGATAGGGAGCATGGGATTGCCTCCTCCCTATTGTTAACATTTCGCGGAACGAGGGCGGGCTCTTCGACCCCATCTATTGGGTTTATTCTGTCATTCGAGGGCTCGATTTTTGTGCTGTCTGTGTGGCCTTGTTTCTGGGGGGGGATTCTCTTCCCTTTATTCGCGGGTTTCCCTATATTGGGGGGGTGGGGGGGCGGGAACAAGGTTTTTGGGCCCTTCAGGGGGGGGGTGGGGGCGAGAAACAAATAAAGAAATCATATCATTTTGTTTTTGTGTTTATTTCGGGGCGGGGGGGTATTGTCCTGCTGTATTAGGTGGTAGTTTTTTTTATTATTCATCAAAAAAAAAAAAAAAAAAATTTTTTTTTTTTATTTTTTTTTTTTTTTTTTTTTTTTTTTTTTATTTTTTTTTTTTTTTGTTTTTTTTTTATATTATAATGTTGTATTGTTATATTTTGTTTTAATATTATTTTATTTTTTTTTTATCTAATCTAATCTAATCTAATCTCACACTAACGCAGCCAATTCTTGAAAGCATCCTGGAAAATGACGTGTTCTGGAATGCATCATTTTTCTTGTCATCGGCCAGGCCAACTGCGTAGTGTGTGCCGCAGAGAGGATTCCAAGAAATAGAGCGATTCCAGAAAGAGTATCTGAAATCGCTCTACCACTTCGAATCAAGGGAAGGAAGAAAGCGTGGACCTCCCGTACCAAACGCCTCCATATAGAGTTAAATAATGTGATAATTTGTATTTTATCGTTGGGAGCATAGATGCTAGAAAGATTAGTTTATGCTCCTTTTGCCTGTGGGTGGACTTTTGGCATTTGAACCAAAAGTCTGGCAATAATTTGCCAAGGTTATAGCGCCTTATCTCGCTCACTGAAATTTAAAATTTACAGAATACAAGCTCATCGATTTAGCACCACCCGGAGGGAGACTTGGTCCTATACCCAATGATTTCATTATCTCCAATCCGCTCAACCAATCGCAATATTTTGTGATATAGTGGACGGATTATTATAATTTGAGATAACGCAATGCAGACGTCTTCCAAATTTGGCAGATCGACAGGCAATCGGTGGAGACCCACCTGGTACCTCATAGCAATATGCTTAGAGGCGGACCGGAAGATTTGATGAGCTACCTCCCCCCTCATATTATCTTATTATGGTCTGCTGAAAAAGCATTTTAAAACCATGAAGCCTCCAGAAAAGCATTAAACGGCAAAATGGGGTGAAGGAAGTCACCCTAAGACCAAATAGTTTTTTATTAGTGTTGGGAGAAAAAATTTATTTTTTGTGGAAAAAGTGTGTTTTTTTTCTGTGTTTTTAAATATAAAAAAATATAGGGTGGGAAAAAAAGTATATGGAATAAAGTGGGGTGGATTTTGCGTTTTATATTATTTCTTTTTGGGTTTGTATTTTTTGATTTTTATTTTTTTTTTTTTGGTGGTGGTGGTGGTGTGTTTTGGGGGGGGTTTTTTTGGAAAAAAAAGGATGGGGGGGGAAAAATTTTTTTTGGTATCAAACAAAATTTTCCGCAACACTAGATCTTTTTTTTTTTACTGCTAAATGAATCAGAAGAGCAAAGAATCGAACAAAGCAAAACAACAAAAACCAACCTCGATAGGAAGGTGAAGTTTGACAGCTGTGGCCATTTGGCCACAAGCTGGTTTTCATGGCAGCCAATTGGTTTTATGAAGGTTCTCAAGTGGTCATAACATCTTTCACTAGAACATTTTCAAAATCTTTATGGTCTTATAAAGGCTTCATTAACTTGTTTTCACAATCGTCTATAGATTGGGCCATTTTGTTTCGGCTTTAAAGAAGCATAGAGGATGTGTTGGTAGACAACACAGTTTTGAATGTAGTTTTATCAACAAAGCCAGGAAGAGTGCTATACGGCTGGAAAAAAACTAAAATTGTTACTTGGGTTGCTAGTAACAGCCAGCTGAGTCATCAGCTACCTGACAAACGGTTGCACGCTAGTGCACCCTTCAGGGTACTTGCCACCGCCAGCTGCCAATCAAATATCGGCTCGTTGTCACTCCAGACATCTTTAAAGCCGTCGAACGAATTACGAAGCATTACGCGAAGGTGTACCCGTTTTACAACTTACTTACATTTGAAATCTGTGATATAAAAAGACTGCGCATTTATTAAATATACTCTGCAAAACGAAATTATAAGATTTCACCATAAATTTGCATTATTTTCAATAGTTTAAATTTTAAAATCAATAGTTTTCAATACGGCCATCGACGTGTAGTAAATGTCCCAAGCAATTTGTGCAGAAATTTTGTAAACCAAGTGTAAAGAGTGGACGTGTTTTTGTTTCGGTTGTCAATTTTTGTTGTTCTACGCCTCATATACTTTTTTAAATTAATATGACTTATTCTTCAAGTGAAACAAGTGCGATGGACAGTCTCAATCTATACTATTCAAAGGAAAACATGTTTATCAGTTGTGTGGGCTAAAAGATCCTCGGTAGAGTCGATTATAGTGCCACGGGATATGGAGCCGGCACCGGAAGCATAACCGGTTCAGAACTGAGATTATGTGATTATGCGATTTTTAGATAACGAAAATTAGTTAGTTCCGCAGAAAGATGGCCCTCAGATTGATTGAAGAACTTGAATATAAAAGATGACTTGATTTTTATTATTTTATCTATTCGCTTGATGGCGGAGAGTGGAACAAACTAATTACTGACGATTCAGCTTTCAGAAGACCTCTTGCTGAGCTCGAGCCATTGTTTTTTTTTTAATTTAATATTTTTCGTAACTTTAGTAGAAAACCAATCGCAACCATCAAAAGCATTCGAAAACCCGCTTTAGGGGGCGACCCCGGCGTAGTGGTTAGCATCCAAACCTCTCACGCCAAAGTCACGAGTTCGAATCTCACCCCGAACAGGTTACGAAAATACCCAAAAAGGTATTTGAGTGATCACGACGAAAGATAAACCAACCCAGGGCTGAATATCTCGATAATAAGGGAATAAAAAAAACCGCTTTACTTCGTGAAATGACGAAAATCTGCTGAAGAAACCAAAATTGCCAAAATTGCGGCACTCTCTATGCGACGACCAGTCATTGGTCAGTCAGTTAACATACTCTTATTTTTATCGACTTCTTGTTTCCCTCGAGTTATTTCGCGATTGTGTTATTTCAAATCGTTATAAAGGGGCCATAGGGAGCTAGGACTATAGTTAATGCTAAAGTCCCAACCGTTTGAAGAGAAATGGAGCATCACTTAACCTTCTTAGACTAGATACTCCCAACGGCCATTTTTAAATAAATTTTTGTTCTGAACACCAAACAGGGCATTCTGTTCAACTATTCTATCCGACTATTCATTTCCTTTCCCAACAAACATCGGTGTTGAATTAGAGCTTGTTCAAGCAAATTTGGAGAAGCTATTCAGCTGTTTCTTCTAGAATAGCTTAATAGCTTCTCCAAATTTGTTTGAACAAGCTTTAATTCAACACCAATGTTTGTTGGGTTTTCCTTTGATATCTACTGAAGGCTACGTGGGTTCCCCGTGTCTTCTTAAGGTTGATGCCAAATCCTCCTATAACCAACGGTTGCATCGACGTGGCCAGCTGAGCGATCGAGAAGTGTCTTCTTGGGGATTTTTGCGTTAAGAAACGTATCAGTAACTGGTTTCGTTTCATGGTGGCATGCAATGTCTTCAACGAATTATTCCTCATCGTAGCTCCATCTACGAGGTGTGCAAACGTCAATGCCAATGCTAATGCTAATGCTAATGCTAAAATTTTGGAAACCAAGCGTGAGATGACTGTGTTATCAATGTTCAAAAATTAAACCAATTTCGTGACGCTCCAACTTTTCGCACTCGAAACGTTTACCTCAGTATGGAAAACACAGACGGAGTCCTACGTCAAAAACCGGATCTTGGATATCAAAACGGTGTCAAACATCAATTTTTAGCCTAACGCTTTGTCCCTGTGTTAAAAAAGCTATATTGTGTAGTACAGGGTGTCTCACAATAGATGTCACTAAAACAAAATGGGATTACAGCAAAACAAACCAACTAAATCATAGCATTTATTTTTCAGTTGAAAGATACATGTTATAGAAATAAACCATATTAATTCAATTCGCATCTCTCGCCTTTTCCTTGATAACATTGCGCAAACGCTTTGTAAACCCATCGCAGCAGGCACGCATGATTTCCTGAGGAATTGGGTCCCAAATATCAACCAAATGTTTCTTGAATTGATCTAACGTAAGCCCTTTCGTAAGGCCTATATGTTGAAGCAAAATAGTCGAGTGGGTTGAGATCCGGTGAAGATGCAGGCCATTCTTCGCTTGTGATGAAATCGGGCAAATTTACGCTTGTGTCTTCCTTGCCTTGTGAGCTGGAGTTGAGTCCTGTTGGAAACAATATGGTGTATTCCCATACAGCGTTGAAGCATGAGAAAGCAGGTGGTTCTTCACAACCTGCTCGATGTAATATTCAGTGTTGATTTTTACGTTAGGTTCTATGAAAAGAAGAGGAAGTTTTCCTTTTCGTAAAACGGCGCCATATAACGTGATTTTCAATACATTCTGATAGCGTTCTACAGCTAGTTTATCTCTTGGAGTATTGGCTAGACTTTTGCCATACAGACGATCATTTTGTTGATTATGACTGTCCTGAAGGAGGAAGAGCTTTTCATCCAAAAATAAAATCTCACAGTCACCGTGCCGTACCAAAAGATTTCTGCTTCTTTGGACCCTGGCTTGCTTTTGACGCTCCGTCAAACCGTGAACCCGTTGTTTCTTCTACGGCTTGCATTTCAAATCATGTCTGAGGAGCCTGTTCATTGAAGAAGAGAACATTTGAAATTGTTTGCTAAATTTACGGCCATATACGACCGGATCTCGTCATATTCGTTCCCTCACACATTTGATCTTTTTCTTCGTTCTGGCAGTTCGTCTGGCAGCTCCTTTGTGTTGAACATGGAAAGTTCCAGTTTCCTTGAACCGTTTCTAGGTAAGAAAAACAAGAAGCTTACTCACTCCGAACGGCTTAAGGCTATTGAATATCTGACACGGTCTAAGCTTTTGCAAATGTAATTTTAAAACTTGCTCCCGTATGGCTTCCATGGTAGCTGATAAATATAAACAAACGGAATAGCTTATTTATCTTCAGCGATAAGCTGTCAAAAAAATACACTCAAAACGGGTATAATCAATTCCGCTGTTAAAATTACCCAGCTGAAATAAACCAAGACTGAAAAAAGGTGACACCTATTGTGAGACACACTGTAAACAAACGAAAGATGACAGTCAAACGCTCAGCATGCTTTGATGAACACATTAAAACCATCACAAATACACGCGTACAACGCAAATGTACGTGGATAGCTTATTTTCGATACATTCCTTATAAGACAAAGCAAGCGTATACAACGAATTATTTCATAAATTTCTTTCTTTCATGCAAAAGATCTGATTTAGGCGATATCCAGCGTAAATTTCCATGAAATATCCCATGAGCTTAAGCCAAATCTGTGTATCAGATAGCGCAGAACATAACATGATTATTTCAAACTGTGTGGATAACTTTTTGAAGTTTTTCTTACTCTGAAGGAGGATTGAGAGCAACATTATGCTTATCAATCTTGAGTCAGTTTTTATAAGTTAAAAAACGTATTTTTACGTTTTAGATGCAATCGCAACTTGAACTAAATAATGCCCGAAAGAATTGTTTGTTTTGAATAAAATAAAGGTTTTCAAATTTCTCATTCATGATTGATTTAAGATTCATCATCTAAATGGCAGTAAATGGCTGTGCTGTAAGTTAATCAAAGAACACCTTGATAAACCTGAAATTGCACTGTGCAAACACATAGGAACTCGCCAAAAAAAATCCTAATATGTACCACCAATTTTCGGAATCAAGTACTACTCAATTTCTGCGAACAACGTGACTGCATCACCCTGCAGTATCCGGTAAGTTATCATGTGTCGGACCAACGACGGTCACCCATCGTTTACCTAGCTGAAATCCAACCAACTATCAGTATTTAAGGCGCACAATTTCCACTGTAACTACGAGCATGCTTTCATGGTTGAAAATCGCCCCCAGGGACGCCCCAAGGAAAGCTCCTCTGCTGTCTTTCCACGTGCATACAATGCAAAACAAGCACTCCTTCGCTCCGACAACAATGTCCCTGACAAAATGGACTAATAATGGGGTAAAAAGACGCCACTCTCTCGGTACTTAACCGTTACCGTGTGCTACCCGGTGCCATAACCCACCAAATCTGCTAAGAAAGCCATTCACTCTTGTCTCAAGACGACGACGACGACGACGATGACGATGATGACGATACTCCCTGGGGATGCATTCAAAAGCAATAAAAGACAAGCATCTTTTCTTCGCTTTCTTCCGGAATCTTCCGTCTGCTGCTCCGGTTGTTTCTGCCTCGACAAAGGATCCTTTCGAAAGAAGGGACACTTTTACAAATTTCATTACATGCTTCCGCATAAAGGGAACGACCTGCGAACCGGAGTCCAATCCAGTCAAGACATGTGACGCGAGTAAGTGCGTGCAGCAGATGGAAAATCAATGAAAAATTCAATTCAAAAAATCAAAGACAAACCAAGGGCAGCGATTTAAATTATTAATGCGTGAATTTATACGGCTTTCAGCATTCCGAAGATCTCAAATTACAAAACATACATTCGGACATCGGTGCGTGATACGTTCCGACCATGGGAGGAAGCTTGTATCGACTGTTGCGATGGTGCGAGGGCAAAACAATTAAAATTACATTACTTCGAAAGCTGCTTAGCGGAGGCCAAGCGGATTTTCCAATGAAATCCTCCATCAACATAATTATAATCTGCTGACCAATCCGCCCCCCATTGTTAGTCGACGGGGGTGGTTTCTGTTTGGGTGGGTTGTTAATATGATGCATCGGCAGTTTGAATGTGGACAGCAGCAGTAAAAAGAGCAACCGAAAAATGGTGCAGAGTAGGCTGGTTTAAACTCTAAGAGGCGTTGTGCTCTGTTGTTCTAAGAAGACAAATTACAGTGAAACGTATTTTGCTAATCTAAGCTCAACCTGAAAACGAACATGGGCCATTGGTAAAGCCTGTAATTTAGCCCTTCCTGCAAAGAGGGGAAACGTAAAACGGGTATAACATTCTTTGTTTTGGGTTGCGATTTAAGTTGGTGCGTAGACAATTTCCTGTGAAACTAGTTAAGTAGTAATGTGCGCATTAAAAAATAGTGACTTTTTTTTCGGATGGATGGTAAAAAAGAATGGAAAAAGGTATTTTAACAAACCAAATTGCATTCCATTCATTAAGAAAAAATAATACTTCACAAAAATACTTCTACTCCCTGCCAAGCCGCCTTATGGCAGTTAGCCGGTACTTTAACCATAGGTGAAAAAAGAAGCTTGTAGGCATATTCTTCAGTTCCTTGGTCACTTTTTTGATCAAATCATCCATCGTTTTGTCCACGAAATTATTTGAATATACTCTCCTCTTCAAATTGGCCCAGAACTTCTCGATTGGACGGAGCTGGGGCACGTTGCGAGGGTTGGCATGCTGCCGCATGTTCCGCTTCACCGGGATGATCTCTTTGACCAGAATCTTCTACAGTTGTTTCTGGGTTTCCGCTTGGATCTCCGACACGGCTGGTTTGGACTGACGCTTCCGCAAGTGGATATCCATTTTGGCCTAATACTTCTTGACCGTTTTTTTTAATTTTTACAGCATATAGGCAACTACTCAAGCAACCAAAAGTTCCGATAAAAGGGTTTTTGGCTTAACCAGCTAATCGAAGGATTATGATGAGAATTCTATTCAGCTTACTTTTTAAGTAATTAACCGAACTTTCTAGTTCGCATTCAATGATTAAGCTGCTAGCAGCATTTTTATAAACTTCTAAAGAAAACTTTGAAGTTCACAGAAGGTTCGTTCAAGAGGTTGTAGAGAATGCTAGTCAGCTTAAAAAGTACCTCAAACGAACTCAACAAAACCAAAAAAAAAAAACATACATTTGTGTTCGACATTTTTTTCTTGTTTTTGTTCTAATCCTGCCGCAAATTTATTTTTAGAGTGCTGTGTGTAATGAAATGATGATTGAGTTCAATTTGATGATATTTTCTTAGTTAAATTAAATTTTTCATAAATACTTACTACTAGCTAGTCTAAAGCTCGAGTTCATTTCATACTTTAATATGACGTAAAAAGCACAAAATGTGCAGCCTTATAAAACAAGAGGTGAAAAAAATAAAACCTCATACATAAATAAAACAGCGCCAGGTATGGGATTCGAACCCTAGTCCTTGGCGTGAACGGTTTGTAGCTTCTTTAGTATACCAATTCCGATGAATGAAAAGTTTATTCTTAGTATCTACGATCTGCTTTTCGTTGGCAATCGAACCACAATCTTGTACAACAAATCCATCCTTAGGTCACAAAATATGTTTTGCAAAACAAGGTTGATGTAATGTTATTTCAACAGTGTTTTATACTATCTATAAAATCTTGTCATGTTTATGTTTTATAAATGTATAGAACGACGTTTTTACGAACAATTATAAGGAATAAATCACTCGCAGCAGTGAAAAAAGTATTTTTAGCTTAAAGACTGTATTCGATGAAATTTGGACACACAAAATAGGTCACCAAAATTTTTTCTTGAGCCCGATTCTTTTTCTGGAAATAAAGTACTACTAAATGGTTAAGTTTTGACATCATTGATTTATTGAACCTCTTCACTCAACCCAAATGCCCGCACCTTTGCCTTGACCCCTTTCATCAAATTTTGGGCAATGATAGGACCTGCTTACATACTTTTAACCACACTTTCTTTAGTTCAAGTTCATTTTCTATCAGTTTTGGAGTTTTAACGAGCTTTGCCTTCATGATTGCCCAAATTTTTTCAATTGGGCGAAGTTCCGGAGTGTTTGGAGGGGGTTGACGTCTTTTGGTACAAAAACTACATTATTATCTTTGTACCAGTCTAAGACGGGCCCCGGGCATAGTGGCAAGATGCCAAATCCGGCCAAAACAGTGTCGGGCCATCGTGAGAAGGGCAGAAGTCGTTTTTGGAGGCATTCGTCCTTGTAGATTTGTCCGTTGACGGTCCCAGAGGTGATGAAGGGCTGACTCATTTTGCCACATCCGCAGATCGCTTGCCAGACAAGGAATTTTTTGGCGAATTTCGACAGTTTCTTCTTCCGTACACTCTCCGGAACGGCCAACTTAGAGGTGGCGACGTAGTGTTCCTGTCCTGGCATTTGTTTGGTGTCGGCTTTAATGTAGGTCTCATCGTCCATCACAATGCAGAACGGTTTTGTGAGCCACTCCCTGTACAGTTTTCTTGCACGAGTTTTGGTCACCGAGTTCTGTTTATCGCTCCGGTTCGGTGCCTTCTGGACCATCCTGGCCTTCTCCGGAATTGATGTGCCACGATTTTTGCCACTACCATTTTTTCGCTTGGTTGTCTTACGGACCTTGAACGTTTTGATCACATGAGATACGGTTGAATGTGCGATTCCGAGCTGTTTTCCGATCCATCGATGAGAAGCGTTTGGGTTTTCGAAGTGAGTGCCCAAAATTTGTTGGCGCACTATTTCTTCATTCGAAGCCATCACTGAAATCACTCGACCGATTTTCACGAAACTCATTACACAATTGACACAACACAATGAAATACATTCAGTTAAAATTTCAATAATTTTTACCCACACGCTAAAAAGTTACGAACAATTGTGTGTGTCCAAATTTCATCGAATACAGTCTTTAATCATAGTCAGAGAAAACTGGTTTGGCCCATTGATCTTATAAAATATGAATGATTCAAACCGCTCAGAACGTGACATATGTTGCAAAACACTTATAATATATTTATAAAACAAAATATTATAATTCATTCTAAAATGATGATTTTCTTTGAGTTACTTGGGATTAAGCTTGGGACCAAGCTTGGGACCGATGTGCTAGTACTTCCTGAGCCAAAAAATATATTCATTTCCTTCATGACTATCCAACCGCTGATTAAGCTAACAGTTTTTTACGATGGTAATAAAATAAGCCGTTCTTTTTTAATGTTTTTGAAAAATCCTTTCTTTGCTCTTGTATCTTGTCAAACTTGAACTACAACACCAGATCACTCTTCAAATATAAATAACGCTTTAACATTTTCTAAAGTTTTACTCAGAACTTTACATGTACTTCGAAAAGTAGAAAAGTAGTTCAACATAGATGTATTGTAAACTTTTGCGCTGAATAAAAATACGGTTAGCACTTTTATTGAACTTTGTGTTAGAGATTTTTTGAAGTTCAAATCAAGTTCTCAACTATCAACATATGAACTTGAAGGTTGGGTTGAATAGCAAGAAAAAACTATTCTCGAACTTTTAAGTTCCTTTAAATATTAATGACACTTTAAAGAAAATTAAGTTCTTTTTGTCCGTGAAGTGTCTTGTTATTCAGCAAAAAAGTTCCATGGAACTAAATTTCAACTAAATGTGAAATTCTGAGTTCTCATCTCAAGTAAAATTCGAACTTTTGGTTGCTTGGGTAGTGTATATTGACTACTGACCGGTGCACATTGGCACAATTCTGAAAAAAGACGGTCAAACACATTTTCACCCTTTTGTCATCATTCTATCGACTAGATGTCTTCAGAAGAGTTGCTCAAAATGTTATTTTGCATCTTTTAAAAACACGCCTAACATTTCATAAGGGCTTAACTACACTTTAAAATTCTAACTTTTTCCAGCTACGAGATAACAGGTTATTGTCTTCGACAAAGTTGTAGAGCAATTTCAAGAAAAGTTGCTGAAGGCACTAGTTGTCTAGAACCTAACGTTAAAGAGATATAATTGGTTTTCTTTCAGCACTACCTTAAAAACGGTTTTTTGAGATAATTAGTACTTTGTTCAAATTTTACGATTTCAATATGTTCTAAGAAATTGTAGGAGTTATTAAAACACACATTTTTGCTCAACACACCAATGCTCTCTGGTGAGCACATTTTGATATATGGTGATTCAAGTGTCTGTATGACGTCATAATCAGCCGCCTTAAAAAGGGTGGGCGGGTCTTGGCGGGGTCTAAAACAGATTGTATTTAAAAGATTATCTTATGAACTAGTATTCCTGAAATTTTCAGCGTTGGGTACTGAAGGGTACCTAGTAAAACCTCAGTTTGAAATGGTACAGGTTATAAGCCAATTTATATGTGGCATGTGAGGTAATGTTTAACAAACTAAAGAAAAATATATGCGGGTCCTTGCGACGTCTCAAGTCGATTGTATTGGTAAGATTATCTTATGAACTATTAATCCTGAAATTTTCAGCGTTGGGTACCAAAGGGTACCTGGTTATTTCTTAATACAAAATAGTTTAGTAGATGAAGAAAAATATGCTGAGAACTGTAATATTATCTATTTGACAAAAGGGCGTTATTGAATCCATTTTAATTTTAATTTTAATCCATTTTAACATAAGTGAAAATACACACATTTTGAAATCGTCAAATTTGAACAAAGTACTAACTATCTGAAAAAAAAAACGGTTTTAAGGTAGTGCTGCAGGAAAACAAATTATATCTCTTTAACTTTAGGCTCTGGAAACTTAAAGTCTTCAGCAACTTTTCTTAAAATTACTTGCTCTACAACTTTGTCGAAGACAATAACCTGTTATCTCGTAGCTGGACAAAGTTAGAATTTTAAAGTGTAGTTAAGCCCTTATGAAAGGTTAGGCGTGTTTTTTAATGATGACAAAAGGGTGAAAATGTGTTTGACCGTCTTTTTTCAGAATTGTGTTAATGTGCGGTGGGCCGACCACTAGGTGGCAGGGTGATCGCATGAAAAATCGGAACATTTAGTCGCATACTTTTAATGCACAGTTCAGTAGTAAAATTGTTTTCTTTTTATTGTTAATTTTTTGTCTCATATACTAATTTACATTTTAAGTGCTTTAGCCCAATAGGCTCTTCAACTTTGTTTTGTATGCAGCTGTATTGAATGCAGATAAAACGAAAAGTTCAGTGAGGGCACCTAGAGGAGAAGCTTCAACATCGTTGTCTATTGCTGGTTGTAATTATGCAGTATCTGAGGAACTCAATTATTTGGGAGTGACAATAATAGATCGGTTGTGCCAAACAACGAAATTACCGTTAAATCATCAAAAGCAGTCATTGCTTTTGCTACGGAAAACAAACCAAGTGAAGAGATTGGAAGTTTGTTGTATGATTGAATTATTTATTCGGATCCAAAGTGTCTGTTATTACTAAACACACACGTAAATCTATGAGGAAATATGAAAATCGTGGAAGAATTGGCCAACTGCTTTATGGAAAATGGTAACACACCAACCGGTGCGCAGATAAAGACTGTATTCGATGAAATTTGGACACACGCAATTGTTCGTAACTTTTTAGCGTGTGGGTAAAAATTATTGAAATTTTAACTGAATGTATTTCATTGTGTTGTGTCAATTGTGTAATGAGTTTCGTGAAAATCGGTCGAGTGATTTCAGTGATGGCTTTGAATGAAGAAATAGTGCGCCAACAAATTTTGGACACTCACTTCGAAAACCCAAACGCTTCTCTTCGATGGATCGGAAAACAGCTCGGAATCGCACATTCAACCGTATCTCATGTGATCAAAACGTTCAAGGGCCGTAAGACAACCAAGCGAAAAAATGGTAGTGGCAAAAATCGTGGCACATCAATTCCGGAGAAGGCCAGGATGGTATTGAACCAATTTAAGCGCTATCCCAACATTTCGATCAGGGATGTTGCGAAAAAGGCGAAAGTTTCAGTTTGTTTTGTGCAGAAAACAATGAAGCGTTCTGGATTACATGTGTACAAGGTCCAGAAGGCACCGAACCGGAGCGATAAACAGAACTCGGTGGCCAAAACTCGTGCAAGAAAACTGTACAGGGAGTGGCTCACAAAACCGTTCTGCATTGTGATGGACGATGAGACCTACATTAAAGCCGACACCAAACAAATGCCAGGACAGGAACACTACGTCGCCACCTCTAAGTTGGCCGTTCCGGAGAGTGTACGGAAGAAGAAACTGTCGAAATTCGCCAAAAAATTCCTTGTCTGGCAAGCGATCTGCGGATGTGGCAAAATGAGTCAGCCCTTCATCACCTCTGGGACCGTCAACGGACAAATCTACAAGGACGAATGCCTCCAAAAACGACTTCTGCCCTTCTCACGATGGCCCGACACTGTTTTGGCCGGATTTGGCATCTTGCCACTATGCCCGGCCCGACTAAGACTGGTACAAAGATAATAATGTATTTTTTGTACCAAAAGACGTCAACCCTCCAAATACACCGGAACTTCGCCCAGTTGAAAAATTTTGGGCAATCATGAAGGCAAAGCTCGTTAAAACTCCAAAACTGATAGAAAATGAACTTGAACTAAAGAAAGTGTGGTTAAAAGTATGTAAGCAAGTCGGTCCTATCATTGCCCAAAATTTTATGAAAGGGGTCAAGGCAAAGGTGCGGGCATTTGGGTTGGGAGAAGAGGTTCAATAAACCAATGATGTCAAAACTTAACCATTTAGTAGTACTTTATTTCCAGAAAGTTTGAAAAGAATCGGGCTCAAGGAAAATTTTTGGTGACCTTTGTGTGTCCAAATTTCATCGAATAAGGAGTGTATCGAAAATAAGCTATCCACAAACTTTCTTTCAAATTATGTTGAAAACCGATATTTTATTCATACAAAAAATTGATCCTTTATTGTACGAGGTTAAACTTGAACATAATGAAGACCGGAAGAAATTTAAGTTATTCCTTCACTAATTTTCGAACTTTGGATCGAACGCTCTTCATCAAGTTCCGGACAAGTGTTGCATCGCATTTTTTGGACGCTTGAGCCCAAATTTTTTTGAACTCCTGCATGTTCCCAGCTGCCTTACCAGTCTTCTTGAAGACCCTCTTCACGATTGCCCAGTAACGTTCGATGGGTCGAAGCTGAGGGCAATTTGGTGGATTGATATTTTTCTCAACGAAATCTATACCCTTTTCCGCAAGCCAATTGAGAGTGGTTTTGGCATAGTGGGCCGACGCTAAATCCGGCCAAAACGGTGGAGGTGTACTATGCTTCTTATATAAAGGCAACAATCTCTTCTGGAGACACTCAGATTGATAGATTTCCGCATTTATAGTTCCGGTAGTGTAAAAAATGGTTGACTTCATTGCTTGCCATACCAGTACCTTTCGACCGAATTTCTCCACTTGAATCGACCTGTCCGCATCGCTCACATCCTCCCCAACGACGGCAGTAAAGTATTGTGGACCTGGAAGGGTTTTTGAGTCCTCCTTTACATAGGTCTCATCGTCCATCAAAACGCATGCATCCGGACGCTGCAAAAGACGCGAATACAATTTCCGGGCCCTTGTTGCTGCTCGCTTCTTCTGTTCTGCACTTTGTTTCGAGATTTTCTGCTTCTTGTAGGTCTTCAGGTGGTTTCGCCTCTTGATACGCTAGATCATTCCGACACTCGTTCCTGCTTTTTTGGCCAAATCACGTATTGACATTGATTTGTTCTTCATGATTAGAGATACCACTTTCTGCTCCAGTTTCGGGTTGGAAGAACCGGATTTTTTGCCTCTTCCTGGTAGCTCATCCAAAGAATAGTGTTCCCCAAACTTATTAATGATGGTTTTAACACTCGCATGATGAATTCCAAACCGCTTCGCCAATTTTCGCATAGTAATACCCTTCTCACTTAGCCATGTGTCCAGAACCTTAATTTTCACTTTCTTTTCAATACGCGACATTTTGAAAACGCATAATTTGAACCGCACAAACAAGTAAACAAAAAAAAAGCTGACAGTCAAACGCACAGCATGCATTGTTCAGAGCATAAAAAACCATCACAAATACATGCGTACAACGCAAATGTATGTGGATAGCTTATATTCGATACACTCCTTACAGTCTTTACTACGAGGAAAAACTGTCTCCAGAAAGGTAAGAGCGCTTCAACTGAGGTTTTGGAGCCAGATAATTAGGATAGAGGATAATCATCTGCTGAAGTTAGCCACTGAATACAAAAAAGTCTAAAGAACAATAGGAAGGCTTTCGTTCATTCGCACATGTAGCCAGGTACACGCATTTTGTGCAGTGCCTCGGCGATAGCCTACCAGCTAGCGCTGTAAAAAGCGTTTTTAACGTCGATCGTCACTACGGCGCAGAACCGGTTGCCTCTCCTTTTCTGCTTTGATGCCTTCTCTGCTCTCTGCACGACTATCCGGATGGCTTCCACTGTCGAGACCCCTTTTCGCAATCCGAATTGTCTCTTTGAAAGGCCATGATCGCTCTCCATGCACTGCGTCAGCCTGTTAAGGATGATCCTTTCGAGAGGCTTCCCGAGGGTATCCAGCAGGCATATGGGTCTATAAGATGCTGGGTCTCCTGGTGGCTTCCCTAGTTTCGGCAGCAACCCCAGCTTCTAAACCTTCCATCTGTCTGGGAAGTAGCCTTAGGCATTTTTGTAGTGCCGTCCTGAACGTGTCCAGGAACGCAAATATCGCGGATTTAAGTGCTACATAGGGGGATCCCATCCGGACCGGGAGCTTTATTCAACTTCAGACCCTTCGCAACTAACAGTAGCTCTTCATTGGAGATCCGAGCAGTTGCATCTTCAGCATCTTCGTATGGCGTAGGCGGCCACAGCGTTGGGTGGTGATGCGGAAAAAGACCGTCCACGATCATCTTCAATTTGTCCGCGCACATTTCAACAGGTGTCGCTGGACGCTTAAACTTCTACACCACGATTCTATAAGCGTTGCCCCAAGGTTTTCATCGGCTTCTTGGCACAACTCTTAAAAAGCAGTTTGACTTGCTCAACTTGATCTCTCGTTTGAGGGCGGTGCGCTAGTAAGCTGGGCGCCTTTGGTTCCTGGGCTCCTGATGCATCACAGGCTATTGCTACCGCTTCTGTCAACTACCCTGTGTCAAGCATTGCACTGCTATTTGTCTGAAACGCCTCGATAAATACCTCCTTGCCGAAGTCCTTTGTCTTCCACTTTCGCTCGCAGGTCCTCGTTCTCCTCGTTGCAGTGGGTGCTCGCCGGCCGATGTTGTAGAGGATCGCCTCTACATGGTGGTCACTGTGGGAATATTCCTCGCTTACTCTCCAGTTCATATCTTCCATAAGCAACGGGCTGCAGAACGTAATATCGATGATGGACTCCCGACCGTCTTTACGGAATGTGCTGACATTCCCTTCGTTGCACAGCCTAACATCCAGCTTCGCCAGAGCTTCAAGTAGACTGTGTCCCCTTGGATTAGTCCACTTACTACCCCACTCCGTGGCCCAGGCGTTGAAATCTCCTGCGATGACTACCGGCTCTCGTTCGACCAGCGTGTCGGTAAGTGTGTCCAACATCCTATTGAACTCTTCGTCAGTCCATCTAGGAGGTGCATAGCAGCTGCATACAAGTACTCCATTGACTTTGGCAATCACAAAGCAGTCGTATGAGCTCTCAATCACCTGTTGGATGGGGAATCTGCCCATAACTTGTATTGCCGCCATCCCTGCTCTATCTGTCACCCACGTACTGTTACCGAGAGGAACTCGATACGGCTCCGCAATTATTGCAACAACGCACTTTGTCACTGTCGTGGACTGCCATAACAGTTGCTGGGCAGTGTCGCAATGATTGAGATTCACTTGCGTGACCTGCAACCTTATTGGCCTGCCTTCACCTTTTTGTACGCCGCGCATTTTAAGCCTCCCGTCCAATGGTCGTTTCCGTCCTCCATATTGCACAGTATGCACCTGGGTTGCTTTGTACAGTCCCCAGAAACGTGGCCGTTTCTGCCACATTTCCAGCACAGCTCGGACCTGTCAGGGCCCTTGCAGCTTCTTGACCGGTGGCCGAACCCCATGCATTTGTAGCATCTCTCCATTTGCTTAGTGACTCGGGGGACCAGTTTCAGCGGGCACACCGACCATCCGGCTTTTACCTTACTGATTGCCACCAATTTGTTAACATCGTCTAATGACAATCGGATTGTCCTTGTCCTTATTGTCATCGGTCCTCTTAAGTTGCACTGCTCAGTCAATGCATACCTCACATCTTTTTCGGTCGTGATTTCGTCCAAAACCTTGCATTCGACCACTGCCTCTTGTGAAAGAGCTCTCACGGTAGCATCGCCGCCCAGGGATTTTGCTACGAGTTCCCTGTACACTGAGGGTCTTGACAGATGGGTCTTTCTTCAGCTCGAAGATCATCTCGCCTTTCTGCGTACGCCGTGTTTTGACCACATTCTTGCCCAACTCTGTCAGCTCTGGGCCCTCCCTCACTTTCTTGAGAAGCGCAGCGTACGTTGTTGTGTCGTTCGCCTCAACGATCAAAGCATCCCCCTTGTACTTCTCCCTAGGAGGCCGGCGTTTTTCTTGCTTCTTCTGTTCGTTCTTCTCTTCCTTCTCCTAGTCTTCTTTCTTTTTTTGTTTTCTCCTTTTCGCCTGCTGCCTTTCTACGGCACGCCATTCACTGTCCCTTTCATCATCACTCTGATTTTTAACGCCTTTCTGCTCATTCCTTTGTTTTTTCGGGTCTTCCTGTTCTCCGGGCGATTCCCTAGATCTTTTCCCCGAGAGTGAATTTCGATGACTCTTTGACGTCTCCTGAGCTTCAGTCGTAGGTATTCTCACGGCTTCCACAAGAACTTCCACGGCTTTCTCAGCTGTTTCCGCTCTCGTCCCGAGCACCTCGGCTGATTCCACCCGCTTCCTCAGCGCCTTCTCTTCTCTTTCTGCAGCTACCACAGCAACTTTGATGGCCGTCACCATATCTTGCAGCTCCTTATCGAGATTTTTTTTGCTCTAAACATACAAATAACTCCTCTCTCTAGTAAGTGGGGACGAAGTGGTTGTGGGGTGGTTGGGGTTGATGGATTGGGGGGTTAGCAGGCCCTCTTCTGTTTTTGGATAATTTATTTTTTTTTTTTATTAGTTTGTTTGTTTGGTGGGGGGAGGGGGAAATTGGCGGAGTATTTATTTTATAATGTATTAATTATAATTATTGTATTGGGAGGGGGGACTAGTGGGGGGGGGGGGGGAGGGGGGGCGGTCGGTATTATGTGTGGTGTGTGGTTGGTGGTGTGGGGGAGGGGGGGGGGGGGGGGGGAGAAAAGGGAAAAGGAAAGGGGGGAGCGATTCCACGAACAAGTGGGAAATTTTTCCAGTTTTTATTTTTTGTATTTTTTTATTTGCATGAAACCTTGCATACAAGTTTTTGGGGAAGAAAAACGCCGTTTTGCATACTTGGTTCGCCATTTTGAATCTAGCCTTACTTATGAGAAGGGCCTATGAAAAATGCACATGATATCTTCAAAAAATTGTATCTCGGAAACGGTTTGTCCGAATGGTTTGGTGTCTTCGGCGAAGTTTTAGACAATTGTTGGTGCTATATGGAGAAAATATGCACGGTAAAAAAAAGTTTGGTTTTTGTGTTTTGAACTAAAACATAGATTTTACCTTAAAAGTTACATGTAAATAATTTTTTAATTATCTTTATGTTATAGCTGACTAAAAATGCTATCTAATGCACAGTAGGTTGTTCTGGAGAAAAATAAGTTACAATGAAAAAAAATTTTTTTAAAAAAATTACAATTTTCAAAAAAGCTATTAAGAAAAGTCAAAAAAGTTTGTCACCCTAATTTTATGAAAGAACATCAAATTTGCAAGCAAAAAGTACTTCGGTAACATTTTTCTAAGATGCACCGTTTAGAAGATATTACTGATTTAATATTGATTTTTTTGATAACTTAATAAGTTTTGGCCCTTTTCGGATGTATTCCGTGTTTTTCCAGTTTCAAAAGTATTTTTTTCGGAAAGATTGGAAAATTTTGAGTTCAAATGACACTGACACCTTATAATTCTAGTGAAATTATATGTTTTGTGAGTATTTTCGTACAAAACTAACATTTGGAAAATATTTTCTATGTTACAGATTACAAAATGAGTAAAATAAGATGTATTCGCCCATTCAAAGACATTCAGTGTTCGAAAGAGCTGCGATATCTCACGGATGGTATCATCCAAAAACTAAAATCAATTGGATTTTCCAAGGTTTCCACACTGAACACCAAGGATTTTCGTATTTGTTCGTCTTGCCGTCTACATATTGATTCAAGAGCTCACCTCACCCAAAACGAAGAACAAAGCGTAGCCGGCGGCTCAAGGATGCCAACTGTTCAGACCATACCTGATGTACCTGATTCGCAAAGCTATGAAAGTTTGGTCACGATACCATCAGCGTCAACGCTAAGCACAATTCAATCAAATGAAGACTTCACGATGCCTGTAGACGTCGAAATATTCAACCGAGGAATAGCAGCTATTCGTGTTTCGCCTATAGATTTAGGTAAGGTTAAAAATGTTCACTATCCTGAAAAAAAAGTGCGCTGAAATCGTCGAAGGTGTACGAAGAAATCTTTTTAAATTAGACGCTAAAACAGAAAAAGCAAACGAGTTTGATGAAGTCATAGAAAATATGAAAATTAAATTTTTAAATTCAGCCACAAGGCAAGAAAAACTATCAATTTTATCATTGTTACCAAAATCATGGTCAGTACAAAAAATTGTAGACGAATTTAAAACCAGTAGAAATATGGCATCAGATGCAAGAAAGGAAAGAGATAATGTATTTGATTCATCTCAAGGTTCAAGCTCTGGAAAAGCTTTGAGTAATGAAACAAAAGAACTGGTTTTGAATTTTTTTGAGGACGATGATATAAGCCGTGCAATGCCAGGCCAAAGAGATTTTGTTAGCGTAAAGACAGGAAATAAGAGATTAGCTGTTCAGAAAAGATTGTTAATGATGACATTGAGAGAAGCTTTTAATCGCTTTAATGAAATGTACGTCAATGTAAAAATAGGGTTTTCATCATTTGCAAGCCTCCGGCCAAGGCAATGTAAACTATTGACTATCACAGGAACACATAATGTTTGCGTTTGCACTACGCATGAAAATGTCAATTTAATTCTACATAGCTTAAAAAAATACAATGTCTTGAATGATCTAAAAACATTAACGAATAGATTACTTTGCGAAAATAAGACAACTCATTGCCATCTACGAAGATGTAAAAACTGCCCAGATACCTCAGTTTTAGAAGACAGTTTATTGAAACAACTGGAAGAAAACTTTGTTGAAAAGCTTTCATTCGAACAATGGGTTACCACTGACAGATGTGATTTAGAAACTATTGTAAAGCAAACCGATGAGTTTGTTTCATTTTTCAGCTCAAAATTAGAAAGTTTGATTCCGCATGATTTTGTAAAAACCGAACAATCCAATTTTTTGAAAACTACAAAACAAAACTTGCAAGATGGTGAATTTTTAGCTATTTGTGACTTTTCTGAAAATTACAGCTTCATTTTGCAGGATGAAGTTCAATCACACCATTGGAACGTGCAACAGGCCACAATCCATCCTTTCGTAATATATTATACTGAAAATATGCAAATTAAACATTTTAGCTTCATTATAATTTCTGAAGAACTAAGACATGATTCAGTCGCTGTTAATTTGTTTATTGATAAAATGATAAACTTTTTACAAATTGATCAAAATAAAAACATAAAAAAAAATTATTTTATGTCAGATGGTGCTGCTTCACAGTATAAAAACCGAAAAAACTTTTCTAGCCTTTGTAAATTTAAGTCAAAGTATGGTATTGACGCTGAATGGCATTTCTTCGCAACATCGCACGGAAAAGGTCCATGCGATGCTATTGGAGGTACGATAAAACGCATGGCTACCAGAGCAAGTTTAGCCAAAGAACGCGAACACCCGATAAAGACTGCAAGAGAGTTGTTTAATTGGGCAAACAAACGAAAAGAAGAAGAACTTACAAAGTTGTCATTTTGTTATTCTACTACAGAAGAATACGAAAATATGTCTTTGCAGCTAAATAATCAATATAATAATGCAAAAACAATTCAAGGAACTCAAAAATTCCACTCATTTCTTCCTCTATCAGAAAATACAATAAAGGCAAAGCTTTATTCAAACTGTCCTGACAATGATGCCAAAATATTCGATATTGTTAAGAAAGTTGTGTAAACAATAATTTTATAAAAATACAGGAATAAAAATAAACTGATGATATCCAACATATAATGTTATTTTTTATTGCGCACAATCACCATCCCTGAAAAATAAGCTTAATTCGCTCTTTTGAATCTTGCTAATTGAGGAGCTTGCATTTGCAGTTCTCAAAAAGGTGTATCTCGAAATCGAGTTGTCTCATCGGTTTGATGTCTGTGGCGATGTTCGGCAATAGAGAGAAAATATGCACAGTATAAACACATCCAGTTTAAATGGATTAAACTGTTAGGCGATATGCAAGAGTTGAATGCACATTTTCAACACAATACACCAAAAATAACTGGAAGAAATCATTGTTCCTGATAGTGGGATTTTGTAACTTGTTTTTCAAAATACTTTTAAGGCAGAGAATTTCACTCGAATCTTTAAGCTGTCAGTGTCATTTTAACTCAAAATTTTCCAATCTTTCCGAAAAAAATACTTTTGAAACTGGAAAAACACGGAGTACATCCGAAAAGGGCCAAAACTTATTAAGTTATCAAAAAAATCAATATTAAATCAGTAATATCTTCTAAACGGTGCATCTTAGAAAAATGTTACCGAAGTACTTTTTGCTTGCAAATTTGATGTACTTTCATAAAATTAGGGTGACAAACTTTTTTGACTTTTCTTAATAGCTTTTTTGAAAATTGTAATTTAAAAAAAAAAAATTTTTTTTCATTGTAACCTATTTTTCTCCAGAACAACCCACTGTGCACTAGATAGCATTTTCAGTCAGCTATAACATAAGAATAATTAAAAAATTATTGACATGTAACTTTTAAGGGAAAATCTATATTTTAGTTCAAAACACAAAAACCAAACTTTTTTTTTACCGTGCATATTTTTTCCATATAGCACCAACAATTGTCTAAAACTTCGCCGAAGACACCAAACCAATCGGACAAACCGTTTCCGAGATACAATTTTTTGAAGATATCATGTGCATTTTTCATAGGCCCTTCTCATAAGTAAGGCTAGATTCAAAATGGCGAACCAAGTATGCAAAACGGCGTTTTTCTTCCCCAAAAACTTGTATGCAAGGTTTCATGCAAATAAAAAAATATGAAAATTACTCGTTGCTGAAATGATATGGAACCGCTCTCTGTCTGTCTGTCTGTCTGTCTGTCTGTCTGTCTGTCTGTCTGTCTGTCTAGACTCGGAGACTACTGAACCGATATGCGTGAAATTTTGTATGGAGAGGTTTTTGGTGTCGGAGAAGGCTCTTATGATAATTATAGACCCCTTCACTTTCTGATAGGGGGGCCTCTCATACAAATGAAACACAAATTTCTGCATAACTTGAGAACTAATCAAGCAAAGGAAACCAAATTTAGCAAATGAGAGTTTTTGAGGGCACGAAATGCTTTTATGGTCATTTGAGACCCCTCCTTTGGAAGGGGAGGCTCTCATAAAAATGAAACAGCCATAACTCAAGAACTGATCAAGCAAATGGAACCAAATTTGACATGTGGGGTTTTTTGGAGGCAAGAAATGTTTTTGTGAAGGTTTGAGACCCCTCCCATTTTTAGAAGGGGAAGGTAACATACAAAAGAAACTGAAATTTTTGCACAACACGAGCACTAATAAAGCAAATGGAACCAAATTTGGCAGTTGGGGATTTTGGAGGCAAAAAATGCTCTACGGTGGTTCCAGACCCCTACTCTCTCTGGTATGGGGGAGGGGGGTCTCATACAAATGAAACACAAATTTAAACCAAACATGAGAATTACTACTTTTATGAAAATTTGTATGCAGGGGTTTTTGGAAGTCGGAGAAGGTTCTTATGATGGTTCAAGACTTCTCTCCCGTCTTAAAGCTGGAGGGGGGGGGGGGGGGGTGCATACAAATGAAACACAAATTTCTGCATAACTCGAGAACTAATCAAGCAAATGGAACAAAATTTGGCATGCAGGGGTTTTGAAGAAAATATTTTTCAATAGTGGTTTGAGACCCCTCCCCTATTATGAAGGGATGGCTCTTATACACGTGAAACAGAATTTTTTTGCATAACTCGAGGACTAATCAAGCAAGGGGCTGTTCATAAACCACGTAGACTTTTTTTCGGGGGGAGGGGGGTTTGACCAAAGTCTACGCTAAAAACCTGAATTAATCCACCGATGGTGAGACTGAACCCTTCTTACACTTCACCAGAATTACGAACTCAAATGTGGCCAATATGGTACTGTATACATATTTTCATCAGAAATTCCAGGAAGAACCAGGAATATTCGATATGTCATACATTCAGTTTATAAAATGAATTATTTGTCAATCCTGAACGTATTGTTCATCGATGTGATTAAAATATTGCCATTAATAGTCTTTAACGACCTGTTTATATTAGGTATATAAAAGGAAAAATTACATAAATATTAGAAATTCCATATAATCAGTCCATAGAATGAATTATTACACAATCCTAAGCGTCAATTTTGATTATCGATATGGATTCAAGATGCTTAACAAGTACATGTTCGTTGAAAATTGTGTAGTTATAGTGAATGGAGACTTTGTGTAATTTTCGAATATACTCGTTGCAGTTCAAAACCGGACCACTCGAGCCAACCGATCCTACTCTAATTCTATAGAGTCGCATAGTGTGGCTAGTCCGCTGAATGTGCTATACAACGCACCAGATGCAGAACAATAGAATACAAGCGGCATCGATTGGGGTGAGTGGTCTTGTTCGGTTTTGAACTGCAACGAGTATATTTTCATCTCACAATTATGTGCTCTCAGGTATTGTTTTGGTCATATCTCCATGAAGGATTATCCAATCCTAATGAAATTTTGATCAGTTATTTAAAAATTTTATAAGTTTAATTTGGCGCTAACAAAACTAAAATCGGTACACAAATAGCTCAGTATGTAATCGGAGACTAAACTGTTTGATTACTATTATAATAGGCCGTCAAGTACTGTTTCGTTGATATCTTCGTAACGAAATGTCCGAATAAAAAAAAAATCAATAGCGTTCTATGGGAATGTTGTAGCTTTCATTTGCCGTCAACAGAACTGAAATCGGTTCACAAATGGCTGAGAAACCGATGTGACATTATTTGTAACCACACACACACACACACACACACACACACACACACACACACACACACACACACACACACACACACACACACACACACACACACACACACACACACACACACACACACACACATACATACACACAGACATGTGCTCAGTTCGTCGAGCTGAGTCGAATGGTATATGACACTCGGCCCTCTGGGCCTCGGATAAAAAGTCGAATTTTCAAGCGATCTTAATACCCTTCTTTTGGTGTAAGAAGGGTAAAAAGAGAAGTTGTAGAAATATACTATGTTTCAAATATTCAATATATAAAATGAAGTATTAGACAATTTTTAACCGTCAGTTCTGACTATCTCATGCGTCATAAAACGTAACAGATGCGACACTATAGAATGCAAACAGGATCGATTAGTGCGAATTGTGTTTTCCGGTTTTGAACTGCAACGAATTATGTGCAATTATATGCTCTCAGGTATTGTTTTGGTCATATCTCCATGAAGGATTATCCAATCCTAATGAAATTTTGATCAACTATTTAAAAATTTTATAAGTTTAATTTGGCGCTAACAAAACTAAAATCGGTACACAAATAGCTCAGTATGTAATCGGAGACTACCACTGTTTGATTACTATTATAATAGGCCGTCAAGTACTGTTTCGTTGATATCTTCGTAACGAAATGTCCGAATAAAAAAAAAATCAATAGCGTTCTATGGGAATGTTGTAGCTTTCATTTGCCGTCAACAGAACTGAAATCGGTTCACAAATGGCTGAGAAACCGATGTGACATTATTTGTACCACACACACACACACACACACACACACACACACACACACACACACACACACACACACACACACACATACATACACACAGACATGTGCTCAGTTCGTCGAGCTGAGTCGAATGGTATATGACACTCGGCCCTCTGGGCCTCGGATAAAAAGTCGAATTTTCAAGCGATCTTAATACCCTTCTTTTGGTGTAAGAAGGGTAAAAAGAGAAGTTGTAGAAATATACTATGTTTCAAATATTCAATATATAAAATGAAGTATTAGACAATTTTTAACCGTCAGTTCTGACTATCTCATGCGTCATAAAACGTAACAGATGCGACACTATAGAATGCAAACAGGATCGATTAGTGCGAATTGTGTTTTCCGGTTTTGAACTGCAACGAATTATGTGCAATTATATGCTCTCAGGTATTGTTTTGGTCATATCTCCATGAAGGATTATCCAATCCTAATGAAATTTTGATCAACTATTTAAAAATTTTATAAGTTTAATTTGGCGCTAACAAAACTAAAATCGGTACACAAATAGCTCAGTATGTAATCGGAGACTACCACTGTTTGATTACTATTATAATAGGCCGTCAAGTACTGTTTCGTTGATATCTTCGTAACGAAATGTCCGAATAAAAAAAAATCAATAGCGTTCTATGGGAATGTTGTAGCTTTCATTTGCCGTCAACAGAACTGAAATCGGTTCACAAATGGCTGAGAAACCGATGTGACATTATTTGTAACACACACACACACACACACACACACACACACACACACACACACACACACACACACACACATACATACACACAGACATGTGCTCAGTTCGTCGAGCTGAGTCGAATGGTATATGACACTCGGCCCTCTGGGCCTCGGATAAAAAGTCGAATTTTCAAGCGATCTTAATACCCTTCTTTTGGTGTAAGAAGGGTAAAAAGAGAAGTTGTAGAAATATACTATGTTTCAAATATTCAATATATAAAATGAAGTATTAGACAATTTTTAACCGTCAGTTCTGACTATCTCATGCGTCATAAAACGTAACAGATGCGACACTATAGAATGCAAACAGGATCGATTAGTGCGAATTGTGTTTTCCGGTTTTGAACTGCAACGAATTATGTGCAATTATATGCTCTCAGGTATTGTTTTGGTCATATCTCCATGAAGGATTATCCAATCCTAATGAAATTTTGATCAACTATTTAAAAATTTTATAAGTTTAATTTGGCGCTAACAAAACTAAAATCGGTACACAAATAGCTCAGTATGTAATCGGAGACTACCACTGTTTGATTACTATTATAATAGGCCGTCAAGTACTGTTTCGTTGATATCTTCGTAACGAAATGTCCGAATAAAAAAAAAATCAATAGCGTTCTATGGGAATGTTATAGCTTTCATTTGCCGTCAACAGAACTGAAATCGGTTCACAAATGGCTGAGAAACCGATGTGACATTATTTGTAACACACACACACACACACACACACACACACACACACACACACACACACACACACACATACATACACACAGACATGTGCTCAGTTCGTCGAGCTGAGTCGAATGGTATATGACACTCGGCCCTCTGGGCCTCGGATAAAAAGTCGAATTTTCAAGCGATCTTAATACCCTTCTTTTGGTGTAAGAAGGGTAAAAAGAAGTTAGTTCCGAAGATATTCGATACTTCATATATTCAATTAATAAAAAATACTATTAGACAAGCCTGAACGTATTCTTTTTCGATATAGTGAAAAATAACACTAACAGTGTTCAACGATCAGTTTATTTTAATGCTAGAAATAATTGAAAATCAAACATTAAGTGAAAAACCTGAATTAATCCACCGATGGTGAGACTGAACCCTTCTTACACTTCATCAGAATTACAAACTCAAATGTGGCCAATATGGTACTGTATACATATTTTCATCAGAAATTTCAGGAAGAACCAGGAATATTCGATATGTCATACATTCAGTTTATAAAATGAATTATTTGTCAATCCTGAACGTATTGTTCATCGATGTGATTAAAAGATTGTCATTAATAGTCTTTAACGACCTGTTTATATTAGGTATATAAAAGGAAAAATAACATAAATATTAGAAATTCCATATAATCAGTCCATAGAATGAATTATTACACAATCCTAAGCGTCAATTTTGATTATCAATATGGATTCAAGATGCTTAACAAGTACATGTTCGTTGAAAATTGTGTAGTTATAGTGAATGGAGACTTTGTGTTATTTTCGAATATACTCGTTGCAGTTCAAAACCGGACCACTCGAGCCAACCGATCCTACCTAATTCTATAGAGTCGCATAGTGTGGCTAGTCCGCTGAATGTGCTATACAACGCACCAGATGCAGAACAATAGAATACAAGCGGCATCGATTGGGGTGAGTGGTCTTGTTCGGTTTTGAACTGCAACGAGTATATTTTCATCTCACAATTATGGGCTCTCAGGTATTGTTTTGGTCATATCTCCATGAAGGATTATCCAATCCTAATGAAATTTTGATCAGTTATTTGAAGATTTTATAACTTCAATTTGGCGCTAACAAAACTAAAATCGGTACACATATAGCTCAGTATGTAATCGGAGACTAAACTGTTTGATTACTTTTAGAATAGGCCGTCAAGTACTGTTTCGTTGATATCTTCGTAACTAAATGTCCGAATAAAAAAAAAATCAATAGCGTTCTATGGGAATGTTGAAGCTTTCATTTGCCGTCAACAGAACTGAAATCGGTTCACAAATGGCTGAGAAACCGATGTGACATTATTTGTAACGCACACACACACACACACACACACACACACACACACACACACACACACACACACACACACACACACACACACACACACACACACACACACACACACACATACACACAGACATGTGCTCAGTTCGTCGAGCTGAGTCGAATGGTATATGACACTCGGCCCTCTGGGCCTCGGATAAAAAGTCGAATTTTCAAGCGATCTTAATACCCTTCTTTTGGTGTAAGAAGGGTAAAAAGAGAAGTTGTAGAAATATACTATGTTTCAAATATTCAATATATAAAATGAAGTATTAGACAATTTTTAACCGTCAGTTCTGACTATCTCATGCGTCATAAAACGTAACAGATGCGACACTATAGAATGCAAACAGGATCGATTAGTGCGAATTGTGTTTTCCGGTTTTGAACTGCAACGAATTATGTGCAATTATATGCTCTCAGGTATTGTTTTGGTCATATCTCCATGAAGGATTATCCAATCCTAATGAAATTTTGATCAACTATTTAAAAATTTTATAAGTTTAATTTGGCGCTAACAAAACTAAAATCGGTACACAAATAGCTCAGTATGTAATCGGAGACTACCACTGTTTGATTACTATTATAATAGGCCGTCAAGTACTGTTTCGTTGATATCTTCGTAACGAAATGTCCGAATAAAAAAAAAATCAATAGCGTTCTATGGGAATGTTATAGCTTTCATTTGCCGTCAACAGAACTGAAATCGGTTCACAAATGGCTGAGAAACCGATGTGACATTATTTGTAACGCACACACACACATACACACACACACACACACACACACACACACACACACACACACATACATACACACAGACATGTGCTCAGTTCGTCGAGCTGAGTCGAATGGTATATGACACTCGGCCCTCTGGGCCTCGGATAAAAAGTCGAATTTTCAAGCGATCTTAATACCCTTCTTTTGGTGTAAGAAGGGTAAATCCTAAAAAAAAACATAAAAGCGCCAGTTCTATTAAATTTTCATTCATTTAGTGTAGCAACGCTCGCACGGGGTTCAGCTAGTTTTTTATGAAACATACGAGCTATCCTTTCGTCTCAATTTTCCGATCATTAGGAGCTTAATTGCACTTTTCGGTGATTTCAACAAGCTCTCAAATTAATAAAACCATTAAATCAACTGTAATACTACAGTAAGTTCAACGTCTTCATGATTTCGTGTGACTGTTATCGAATCATTCTGCTCATCAAGAAAAAATGCAGCGATTCTGGAGGCAGTTGCGACATTCTGTTTTCAATCTGTCGTGCTCTATTTCAATATTCACAATATTCACTAATTAGTCACTAAATTTTGGTTGTGATATTTCAAAATAACATGCACTGTAACGCTTATTATGTCAAGACAAAACCTTTATTATCCAAAGCAACACAATCGAATCACTTCTCACAGCCTTCTACGTTAAAAATAAACAATTTCCACTGATTTTCAAATCCTTCCGTCGGCAATCGTTCGACTTATCAAAGTTTCTCAAAGATCACAGCAATCAGTTTATTCTTCGTTACTTATGCTGCTCCACCCTGAGCGATCACAGGTGCTTCGATTCAGCAATGGCCAGAGCGAGACCGTTCAGGAGCTGGAACTGAGATCTCGACCCAAGATGACTGCCAGCCTGTCTGCACAATACTAAGCACAATCAGCACCCACCGCTTTCGACGAATCTTCTGCTGGGAAGGCTTTCGCCAACCATCACGGATGGCACCAACACAGTCGCACACAGAGCGAACGAGAAGGAAGATTTTGGTGTGTAAGATTGCTGTCGGTGAGTGGGTGGTGACGGTGGGTGTTTTTGTAATAAGCACACTCGCTCCCACACTCACACATGTTCCGTGCGTAGCGTTCATTATCCTTTTAATGCAATGACGATTGTGTCGTTCGATGACGATGACGATGATGGGGATGATGATGATGATGATGATGATTGTAGTGGTACATAGGCCATGTGCCACACCGACCGCACACCGATCCAAACAACTGGAGGTATGCATAATATTTTTCGATCATTTGCGCACCGAGAGGGATCATGATGCACACACGTAAAGAATCGCCATGATATGTACCGATAGGTACATAGGTTGACGGGATCAGGCCGCGCCAAAAGGAACCCCCCTCCGTCGTACAAGAACAACAACAACAACATCCAGAGCAACTCTCAAGTCAAATCAAAACAAAAAGCACAGATGAATAGTTCCCTTTTCGCCTGCGGATGACTGCACATCGGTACATGTGTTTCTGTATTTATCGTACCTCGGTGCCAAACGGAGTGTGAATTCCCCGGTTCTCCCGTGGAGCATAGGTCTCTTGCAAGCAAATTCGGCAAACAAACTCCGTGCGACGGCCTTTTGAACGGACCCCATCGCGTATCGGAAGTGTCCTCCTCACCCGTAGGACGACGGCGACGAGAGAGATAGAAGAAATTCCCGAAGCGTTCAGCCAAGTTCCCGAGATGATTCCGGTCTAGCTGGCCACGGCGAGGTTAGCACAAGTCGCACCGTGTTGTGTGTGTTCAGAATCATCCAGGCGGCAAAAAGGCAAACACACCACAGCTGCTGAAAGCTCATCCGGAACTTCCGAAAACGCCAAAACGCACAGTAGAATTGATTATTATTCATTCAAACACGGGGGATTCCCCGGTGCAGTAGAGTAGAAAGATTTACATTCGATTTGCCCCGGTTTGACGTCGCTCCGTGTGGCTGTGGTTTCGGATTCCAAACGGTGCGTCGTCGGTCGTGTCGTGGTTCCCAAGTTCAGGGTTTTGTGTGTGCGGCGTCTGTGATTCGATTAGTATCAGCTCGTTGATTATGGTTCAAATAATTTAATTTCGTTCTCGGGTGGTTCCTACGAGAGTGAGAGAACTGAGTGCAATAACAGGGGAAAAAAAAGAAGGACACTTCCCGGTC